>SKCR01036983.1:0-93070 GCA_019454045.1 Zanthoxylum bungeanum | reverse complement strand
GAATGCCCACCTTGTGATGCATTCGGCCAAGAATAAGAAAATGGGGATTTATGTTGCTTTTGGTGTTTTGATGTTTTGAACATGCTAAGTTCATCTTAAAAATGATTTAGAATCATTCAAAATTGATTAGATCAATTTCGGACTAAAATGGACAAAATTCCAAGTGTAAGGGCAATTCGATAAATTCACTTAAATGTGATTTATTGAATTTTATTCATGATTTGATTATTGGATAATTAAATAAATATGTTTAATTTTTTTTAATTAATCCGCATGAAAATTTTTGAAATCGGAAAATTTGATTTTCCACCGCTTCGCTGCATTACCGATATTCCCCCAAAAAAACCCCTACAAATGTTACATGCATATATGCATGGATAAAATTTAAAGAGTAATAATCAAAATTTGTCCATGACTATGATTTGAAGTTGGGAATCTTCAAATCCAAAGTCATAAATACAGTTCATTCCATTATGAATGGTATAGTTCTATCCAGACTATATTATGTAGAGACATAAAAATGAATGTATTTTATATAATAAGATTATATTGGACAGGACCCGATAAAATTGTAAAGTTCTAATAATTCCGTTAAATATGGAACATCAATTTTATCATAATGATGGTCATATATGTGATGATCTAAAATCATTATATTTAGCAGACTCCTATATCATATTAATTTATTCTTTAATTTACTCGGTATGGTTTTGTATTTATACATTTCGTAAACCTTGTATTTTGGGAATGAGTTGAATGAATAGCTGGGAATGCTAACCTGATATAATGAAATCCATTCATAAGATTCTATTGTTTGTTAGTTCAGGACCTGAACGATTAGCGCGCAAATTCATAAAAGTTATGAATTAATTGTTCACTTGAGAACTAATGGAAGTCAATGATAAAGATGTAATTGTAGAGATTAACGGATATTTTATACCTAGCTCCTTTACGAATCTATTATGGAGGATCATTGCATAGGTAATGACTATATCAATGGACGAATACTTTGAGTAATTAATTCTATAATTCTGAGAGTGCAATTCTGGGTATTTAGTGGAGTTACTCCAGAATTAATAATTTCGTTTGATTAATAAAAGAGTTTATAATTAATCGACAGAATTATTGGAGCTTAGAATTATAGGTCCATCGGTCCTCTCGTCGTCTTCTATCACTGTTCGAACGATTATAATTGCGAAGAAAAATAGTTGAGAATTATTTAAAATAATTATGAATTATTTTACACTCTAATTATTCCATAAAGCTCATGTTTGGAGATTATGACAAATGTTCTTAATATATTTATTAATAGATAATGTATCTATTTATTAAATTATGAAAATTAATATTTATTTAATTTGATTAATTAAATTTTAATTTAATGAGATAATATTTTCAAAAGTTGAAAATTTAAGAAAAAAATTATTTTTTAATGAATTATCTTTGATAATTTATAGGATAAATATCAAAGGATTTTATTTTTGATTTTTTTTTTTAAAATTAAAAATCAATATCCTTAGAAGATATTTGTTTGACATTATTTTGAAAATGAAAAAATAAAAACAAAGCAATTCTAGAATTTGGATTTGATCAAAATTCATCCAAACATATAAAAATACAAAAACGTGAGCTGTTGAAAAAAGTTGATTTTTGGGTTTTCAATTTTGATCATATACAACAACAAAAACAAAAAACGTGAGGGAGTGGGAGAGAAAAAGAAAAATAGTTTTTCTTTTAATTTTTTCTTGGTTTTGGTTTTGAGAAAACTAAAAAGAAAATAACCCTACAGGATTCGTCTCATGTGTTGGGTACACGAATCCTTCACTAAAAATTAGAGTGATCTTCGCATTTATTTTCACGCCCACACGTGCTGTTTGAGGTGAGGAGATAAGACGAGGAAGATCGTGGTTCAAAGAGTCGATTTACAAAGAGATCCAGATCTACAGGTATATTACTAACCTGAGTTCTAATATTTTTTTATTAATATACTAGAAATACGGATCCGGATTTTATTGTTCATGTGAAAATTTATTTTCCTGTCACCAAAACACGATTTCCGCTGCGCATGAAATTTGAAATCCAACAATTGGTATCATGAGCGGTCGTATTTATTCTAGTATATTAATAAGAATGATTTATTGTAAATCATTTTAATATGTATGTAAAAGAGTAGGCTATGCATTTTTATGAATTATCATGTGATGGTGAATGTATGGATATTAATCGTTAATTGTATGGTTGACCTTGGGTTAGGATTTTAATTTTTTGTTTTATATATTGGATATGTAAACCCAAAATTAAATGGGTATTTCTTTTTGTAATTGTTAATTTTTTGTAATTGTTCGAGATCAAGATCAAGCCAAATAGACGATGCACGGACGGACGTTCTTTTTTTTATATTTTCAGAATATATATATATATATATATATATATTTTTCCTGCACTGTGCAGCAGTGAGACTGCTGCACAAGCAGCAGCCACACTGCTGCACATATGTGCAGCAGCGTGGCTGCTGCCCAGCCCCAGTGCCGGCAGTAAGATTGCCCACTGTGCGGAAGAAAAAAAAAAATTTAAAAAAAAAAATTTTTGGTGAAAGTTACCTGGAAATATAATTATATTTTTTTTTTTCCAGATTTGAGATTAATGTAATTTTATTTTTTGGTTATTTGTAATTTTAGAAATACCCAAATTGTCAACCCGGTTAATATCCAATTTATTTATTTTGTGTGAATTATAAAATGTTTATTCTCATGCATATTTTAAATGACATATAGAATTAGCACAATGCCTACTCTTGCATTATAACATGCCATACATACATGTGCATTTTCATAAATTTATTTATGATAGTAAATAGTTTACATTTGATTCAAAACTATTTTAGATTTTTTATCGATTAGTCGATTAAATAATATTTGTGAATTAATTTTAAATCGTTAAAATTTGTAATGTCACAAAATTTAGTTCTAAGTATTTATAATAAATTGTTTATCATGAATAACTTAGATGTTTCATAATGAATTTAAGTTTTATTAGTAAAGCGGGTAATTTTATTATGAAACAATTAATTGGTAATTAAAGACCTTTAATATTGATTTCTTGGTCTTTTTCCGCTAAGTTTTCAAAACATTAGATGTTTTACATATAAAATCACTAAACTTAAAATAATGAGTGGGAGCGGGTAGTTTGTCAAAACATCCTTTGGTCTCCACCGTTAGTGCAACATCGTGAAATCTAAGTGGGGCTTCGTGATGACTTTAGTTTCATCCTCCCTAAGGAGAGTGTTTGCTTAGGTTAATATCAAGGTTGTACTTCTTACGATAGGATTTATAAAATGTATTTCATAATTAACTTACCCTAAGGTGGTTGTTATGAGTTAAATTTAAGGATCCAAAACGGTGGGTTACACTCATATAAATATAGTTAAAAGTGTTAATTATATTTAGACCAAAAATCGGTTATGAATAAATTTTGAAAATATGAGATATTTTGAAAAAATTTATTAATTGAGATTGTCTATATTTTAATAAGGTATTGTGATCGACCCTAAGGCAACATAATATGCTTATTAATTTTTCCGAGGCTATAGTAGTGCATATATATTTTAGTGTTTTGCATATGCATCATGCATCATGATTACTATGCCGAATTTATTTTGAATTTTATGCATGGAATAATTTAGAATTTTTTTTTAATGATTTCAGAAATATGTCAAATCCAATCCTATCACTGCTTGCTACTGAAAAATTAACTGGTGATAACTTTGCTAAGTGGGGAAGTATGACATGAATATAATACTTGTGCTGGATAACCTGAAGTTTGTCCTGATAGAGGAATGTCCTCCCAAACCTGCTGTGAATGCAAACAAAAATATTATAGATGCCTATGAGAATTGGGTTCGAGGAAATGACAAGGCTCGTTGTTATTTATTTGCCACTATGTCCACGTGCTTAAACAAAGTTCGAAAAGACAGAGACTGCTTATGAGATAATGGAGTCTCTACAGGGCATGTTTGGCGAACCCTCTGATCAAGCCAAACATGAAGCATTCAGGAAAGTCTTGAACTGCAAAATGGAAGCTGGAACCCGTGTTCGTGAACATGTGCTAATGATGATTAGTATGATTCATGAAGCTGAAATCAACGGTGCAACTATAGATGAAGGCATAAAAGTGGACTTAATTTTGGAAAGTCTTAGCTCACAATTTCTTCAGTTCAAAAGATATTACTTTATGAGTAACTTGAGTTATACTTTGACTCAATTACTTATCGAACTCACAACTTTTGAGTCTTTTTTCTGAGAGAAAGCAAGGTAAAAGCAAATGTTGCTGAACCTTCTACCTCTAACTCTTCTTTAAAGAAGAGAAAGAGAAATAAGAATAAAGGTAAGAGTTCAGGAACTGAGAAAACAGCAGGAAGCAACAGCAAAAGAAACAAGCCAAACAATAATCAAGGTAAATCAGATTTACTTGTTACTGAATCTTGTTTAGTTGAAAATGATTTATCACCCTGGATAATTGATTCAGGAGCGACTAATCATATTTGTTGTTTCTTACAGAAGCTTGATTCTTACACAAGACTTGCTGATGGGGACTTTACTTTGAGAGTTGGGAATGGCGCTTTAGTTTCAGCATCAGCAGTTGGACAAATAAAACTTTATGTTGAGAACAATAAATTTTTATTTTTGAATAATGTTTATTTCGTACCGGGGTTTACTAGAAACCTCATTTCAGTTTCTCGACTTTATGAACAATGTTATTCAGTTTCTTTTGATAATAAATCAGTTGTTATTTCAAGAAATGGTTTGAATATTTGTTCTGGTTTTATTGAAAATGGGCTCTATGTAATAAGGCCCAATTTTAATTCATTATTGAATGCTGAAATGTTCAAAGTTGCATTGCCAAAAACAAAGAACAAAAGATTTCTCACACTGATAACACATATCTATGGCACCTAAGACTTGGTCATATAAATCTTGACAGGATAAATAGGCTTGTAAAGGATGGTCCTTTAAGAGAACTAAATGTTGGTACTCTACCAGTCTGTGAATCATGTCTTGAAGGTAAGATGACAAAGAGGCCTTTCTCTGCAAAAGGCAATAGGGCCCAAGAACCACTGAAGCTTATACATTCAGATGTTTGTGGACCTATGTCTACACAAGCAAGAGGTGGCTATGAGTACTTCGTTACTTTTGTTGATGATTACTCTAGATATGGTTATGTTTACCTAATGAGACATAAGTCTGAAACTTTTGGAAAGTTTAAAGAATTCCAAATCGAAACGGAAAAACAATTAGGTAAATCAATCAAGTGCCTTCGATCAGATCGAGGAGGTGAATACCTTGATAATGAATTCAAAGATCACCTATTAGAGTATGGGATTTTATCCCAACTAACTGCACCTGGTACACCTCAGCAAAATGGTGTAGCTGAGAGGAGGAATCGAACTTTACTCGACATGATTCGTTCCATGTTGAGTTATTCTTCACTTCCAAAATCGTTTTGGGGGTATGCTATACAAACAGCAACCTACATTTTGAATGTGGTTCCATCTAAGTCAGTACCTAGAACACCTTTAGAGTTATGGAGTGGCCACAAACCCAGTTTGAGTCACTTTCGTATATGGGGGTGCCCAGCATACGTGCTAATGGGTAAGACAACAAAGTTGGAAATGCGTTCTGAAGTTTGTTTCTTTGTAGGATATGCAAAAGGCACAAGGGGAGGTGTGTTTTATAATCCTCGAGATAATAAGGTGTTTGTGTCGACAAATGCCACGTTTCTTGAGAATAATTATATGGCAGACTTCAAACCTCAAAGCAAGATAGTCTTGGAGGAATTAAAATCTGATGAGATCAGTCAACAACCTACTAGGATTGTTGTTCCACAAAGCGAGGAGACCACATCTTCGAGTCAGAACATCTTACCACCTCGTCGTAGTGGGAGGATAGTACGACTACCTTCTCGATATAGACAAGATGGTGAAGCACAAGTTGCTATCACTGATGATGGAAGAGATGACCCATTAACATATAGATGTGCAATGGAAGATCATGACAAAGAGAAATGGCTTGAAGCTATGAAACTTGAGATGTAATCCATGTATTCCAACTCAGTCTGGGAGCTTGTAGATCTACCTGAAGGAGTAAATCCTATAGGGTGTAAATGGATCTACAAAAGAAAGAGGGGAGTGGACGGTAATGTAGAGATATTTAAAGCAAGGCTAGTGGCAAAGGGTTATACCCAAAAAAGAGTTGACTATGAGGAAAATTTTTCACCAATAGCCATGCTGAAGTCCATTCGAATCTTGCTTTCCATTGCTGCTCATTGTGATTATGAAATTTGACAGATGGATTTCAAGACAGCCTTTTTGAATGGCTATCTTGAAGAGACCATCTATATGGAGCAACCTGAAGGTTTTATAAGCAAGGACGAAAAGCAAAAGGTTTGCAAGTTGCAAAGGTCTATTTATGGACTTAAGCAAGCGTCCAGATCTTGGAACATGAGATTTGATGAGGCGATCAAATCTTATGACTTTATCTAAAATCCTGATGAATCTTGTGTTTATAAATTCATCAAGGACAAGTGAGTGGTCTTTCTAATACTTTATGTTGATGATATTCTACTTATTGGGAATAATGTAGAACTATTATCAGACGTAAAGGCTTGGCTGACTGAACAATTCCAAATGAAAGATTTGGGAGAAACATGTTACATTCTTTGGATCCGTCTTATTAGAGATCGTAAGAAAAAGCTGCTAGCTCTGTTTGTATATTATAATGATGCTTGTTAGATATTCAATGCAAAACTCCAAGAAAGGTAAATTACCTTCCCGTCATGGAGTTGTTCTTCCTAAAAGGTAGAGTCCTTCGACACCCCAAGAGGAAGAAGATATAAGACAGATTCCATATGCGTCGGCATTAGGAGCTTGATGTATGTTATGCTATGCACAAGACCTGATATATGCTATGCAGTGGGAATAGTTAGTCGTTTTCAGTCAAATCCAGGATTAGATCATTGGGTAGCAGTTAAGTATATTCTCAAGTATCTACGGAGAACGAGGAACTTTATGCTTGTTTATTCTGGCAGGGATTTGATTCCGATTGGATATACTGATTCTGATTTTCAATCAGATACAGATGATCGAAAGTCGATATCTGGATCGATATTTACTCTTGGTGGGGGAGCTATAGTTTGGAGAAGCATCAAACAATCATGTGTTGCTGATTCAACTATGGAAGCCGAATATGTGGCTGCTTGTGAAGCTGCCAAAGAAACAGTTTGGCTCCGAAAGTTCTTTACTGATCTGGAAGTGGTTCCAGATATGGAAAAGCCATTGTCACTTTATTGTGATAATAGTGGTGCAGTGGCTAATTCCAAAGAACCAAGAAGCCACAAGAGATCAAAACATATTGAGCGGAAATATCATGTGATTAGGGACATTGTGCAACGCGGAGACGTGGCTGTTCTGAAGATTCCATCTGCAGAGAATCTAGCCGATCCTTTTACCAAGACGCTGCCTGCAAAGAGTTTTGAGGGGCATCTAGAAGGATTGGGGATTAGAGACATGTCTCATTTGCTTTAGGGCAAGTGGGAGTTTGTTGGGATTTGTATGCCCGACAAGCAAATATGTTCGAAACATGATTGATTAATAAATTTGTGATTCTATTTTATTCCATGTATGCATTTTGATTTGCTTTATAAAATTCATGAAAATTCCGTGATTATTTATGTAGCTTTAAATTAAACATATATGTGTATGTAAAATGTTACATGCATATATGCATGGATAAAATTTAAAGAGTAATAATCAAAATTTGTCCATGACTATGATTTGAAGTTGGGAATCTTCAAATCCAAAGTCATAAATACAGTTCATTCCATTATGAATGGTATAGTTCTATCCAGACTATATTATGTAGAGACATAAAAATGAATGTATTTTATATAATAAGATTATATTGGACAGGACCCGATAAAATTGTAAAGTTCTAATAATTCCGTTAAATATGAAACATCAATTTTATCATAATGATGGTCATATATGTGATGATCTTAAATCATTATATTTAGCAGACTCCTATATCATATTAATTTATTCTTTAATTTACTCGGTATGGTTTTGTATTTATTACATTTCGTAAACCTTGTATTTTGGGAATGAGTTGAATGAATAGCTGGGAATGCTAACCTGATATAATGAAATCCGTTCATAAGATTCCTTTTGTTTGTTAGTTCAGGACCTGAACGATTAGCGCGCAAATTCATAAAAGTTATGAATTAATTGTTCACTTGAGAACTAATGGAAGTCAAGATAGAAGATAGAATAATGAGAGGTTAGGAGAGGTTAACGATATTTTATACCTAGCTCCTTTACGAATCTATTATGGAGGATCATTGCATAGGTAATGACTATATCAATGGACGAATACTTTGAGTAATTAATTCTATAATTCTGAGAGTGCAATTCTGGGTATTTAGTGGAGTTACTCCAGAATTAATAATTTCGTTTGATTAATAAAAGAGTTTATAATTAATCGACGGAATTATTGGAGCTTAGAATTATAGGTCCATCGGTCCCCTCGTCGTCTTCTATCACTGTTCGAACGATTATAATTGCGAAGAAAAATAGTTGAGAATTATTTAAAATAATTATGAATTATTTTACACTCTAATTATTCCATAAAGCTCATGTTTGGAGATTATGACAAATGTTGTCTTAATATATTTGTTAATAGATAATGTATCTATTTATTAAATTATGAAAATTAATATTTATTTAATTTGATTAATTAAATTTAATTTGTTTTTTAATGAATTATCTTTGATAATTTATAGGAAAATATCAAGGATTTTATTTTTGATTTTTTTTTGAAAATTAAAATCATATCTCTTTAAAGATTGCTTGACATTATTTTGAAAATTAAAAAAATCAAAACGTAGCAATCTTAAGATTTGGATTTGATCAAAATTCATCCAAACATATAAAATACAAAAACGTGAGTTGTTGAAAAAGGATTGTTTTTGGTTTTCCAATTTTGATCAAATACAAAACAACAACAACAACAAAAAACGTGAGGGATGGAGAGAAAAGAAAAAATAGTTTTTCTTTTAATTTTTTCTTGGTTTTGGTTTTGAGAAAACTAAAAGAAAATAACCCTACAGGATTCGTCTCATGTGTTGGGTACACGAATCCTTCACTAAAATTAGAGTGATCTTCGCATTTATTTTCACGCCCACACGTGCTGTTTGAGGTGAGGAGATAAGACGAATAAGACCGTGGTTCAAAGAGTCGATTTACAAAGAGATCCAGATCTACAGGTATATTACTAACCTGAATTCTTAATATTTTTTTTATTAATATACTAGAGAATACGGATCCGAATTTTATTGTTCATGTGAAAATTTATTTTCCTGTCACCAAAACACGATTTCCGCTGCGCGCATGAACTTTGAAATCCAACAATGGATAGTGCTACTGTAGGGGGCCTAAGTACATCTCTAATCAAGCTAAAATGATGACGTGTCTGGAGCTGAATATCCTGAGATTCCATCACTCAAATCAAATAAACTTGATATAAAAATTTATATCCAATTAAAATTAAAGGTCCCAAAATTGCCCATTTATTGCCATATGGCTTTGTCCAACTCAGACCACAAACGTTTCCCATGATGTGAGGGAAGAGAAATAACGAATAGTCCGATCAATTTAGACAATACAAGACTTGGCAACGTCGCTAATTTAGTAGCTATGTTACATTTAATACCCATATGACGATTGCAATAGCTCAATCAATTATTTGGGTTATTCATAAATCAATCATAATCTCATATTTTTGGCCTTTTTTATTTGGATCAATCATAACTGTTGTAATACAATAACACTACTAAATTGCTTTGTTTTATATAGGGATGGGCTTCGTTTATGGTTCAATTCATTTTTTTTTTTTCCAGATTGATTAGTTTTAATTAGGGGAGTACACGGTTTTATATGATTATAAAAAAACTTATAATTATAATTATTTATTTTTTAAATAAAAGTAATTGTGTAGTTTTTTTAATTAAAAAATTATAATTATTTTTAATTGTCTGTTCAGTTTGGTACAATTTAGTTTTTTCAATTTTTTAATAATAACAATAAAAATTAAAAAATTAATAACATTCACTAAAACTAATATTCTCTTAAGGGTTTATATATATATATATATAATGTAACTCTTCTAATTATCACCACTACACCAAATTTTTCATAAGATATAATAATCATATTTAAATTAGTTAAAATGTAGAAAAATAAAAAGAATAATAACAAAATAAAAAAATATAAATATTTCATGAAATTAATTATCACTAAATACTAAATAAATTAAATAATGTAACAAAAATAATTATAAAATAATAATATAATATGATTAGAATTTTAAAAAATTAAATTATTCAATTAATTTGGTTCGTTTTTTTTAATTAAAAAAATCAAATAATTATCTTTGAAAATAAAAAAATATCACTTCGATTCAATTTTTCAAATTTAATTACTTTTTTATCCACCGTTTAATTTAGTTTGAGTCTTCAAAATAAACCAAAACTAGGGGAAAATAGTATAACTTCAATTAGAATATCGGATTTACATCTCCTCGGGTGGAGGTGGTATATCATGTGCCGGGTGTATATGTTATCTCTCTCACAAACAGGTATGCCCCACATAGTTGTGGGACCCGCTTATTGTGAGAGACATGATATATACACCCGGCACATAATATAATTTTCGCCTCGGGTGTGACTCAACTGTTTGTGAATATATGCTCACAATTATATGATTAAGAATAATAATAATAGAGGACAATTTTCTGAAAAAACCAAACTAAACCAAAAACTACATATTGTTGAAAGACGAATTATTCGTCGCAGTTAGAAATCGTGTAGGGTTTAAACCTTTTAGAACAAAGCTCTAAAAAATGTGTTTGATTTGATTGAAAAATACCTTTAAATGGCGCAAGCGCACAATGTACGGTTCAAATCTTTCAGAATAAAGCCCCCAAAAGGGGTGTTTGATTTGATTAAGAAATATTTCAAATGAGCGCAAGCACACAATTTACGACTAATGTTATTAAAAAAGAAAATTACATTTGCTCTTACGAGTCTTTTTGATTTATGTTGTTTTCTTTTGAACTCGACTTTGAGCTTATATCATATTGATGATGTAGACGCTGATTTTCACCGAGGCCTACAATTGAGATTTAGTGAGGAGGGGGCACTGGCGATCCTGCAAACAAAGAGTGTAGAGTGAGCGGGAGTACTGCCCACCGGTGTGGTGGGTGCCGGGGGCACTCCGACGCCCAAGTCAGTAAAGGGACTAAAGAAAGTTGTAATGGAGAGAGCAAGGTTAGATGCTACCTTGAACTCTGTAGGGTACCGTGAGGGTGGTATGAATGAGATGTTTTGAGAGCTGTCGAGAGAGAGTCCACCTTTTCCCTAGTCCTTCTTTGTTTATATACATGCTCTTAAGGGAGCATGTGCATTTACTGCTCTTTGATTACTTGTCTGTTGGGAGTCAGTTTATGATCGACTTCATGAGGGGCATTTAGTGTATTTGCCCGTTGTAGGCTGGCAACTGTTGAGTTTCTGAATGATGTTTATTAACTTAGGCGTTACGTGGGCCGACCTCTGGATGGTCCTTTGGTTACGAGTGTTGGTGTTCATCGGGCCTGGGCCGACATTATGTCTTTAGGGTTTGATTAGGAGGCTTCAGGGGTGCATTTAGCAGTGGGTCTGAAGCGAAAGACCGAAATTACCCTTGGGCCAATTTTGGCCCGTACAGTTTGTCCCCTACTCTCTAAGTCAAGAGTCATTGGCTTGGAGAGTACTTGACGCATGTGTCGCTTGGGATGAAGCCATATTATGTAGGTGTACTCGAGCGTTGATGCTGCCTATTTGACCAAACGAATGTCAAGTTTATCAACTTGACTCTACAAGAGCCATTGTGGAAGTGCCCAATCGACTGGACCAGATGAAGGTCAGTATATCAGTCATACGACATGTGCCTTCCATGTCTACAAGTTGACTCGAAATGAGTCTATGGGGGATATCCCCGGTTGACTGAACTTGATGAGTCCATGAGGATATGAGTCATACGACATGTGTAATCCATGTCTACAATTTGACTCGCCATGAGTCAATGAGGGATGTTCCTGGTCGTCTGGACTTGATGAGACCAGGAAAATATAAGTCATACGACATGTGTAATCCATGTCTACAACTTGACCCGACATGAGTCTATGGGAAATGTCCCCGGTCGACTGGACTTGATGAGGCCAGGAAAATATAATTTATACGACATGTGTAATCCATGTCTACAACTTGACTCGACATGAGTCTATGGGGGATGTCCTCGGTCGACTGGACTTGATGAAGCCAGGAAAATATATCATACGACATGAGTATTTCATGTCTATGACTTGACTCGATATGAGTCTGTGGGGGATGTCCCCGGTCGTCTGAACTTGATGAGTCCAGGAATATATATCATAAGACATGAGTAGTTCATGTCTATGACTTGACTCGACATGAGTCTGTGGGGGATGCCCCGGTCGTCTGAACTTGATGAGTCCAGAACTATATATCATACGACATGAGTAGTTCATGTCTATGACTTGACTCGACATGAGTCTGTGGGGGATGTCCCCGGTCGTCTGAACTTGATGAGTCCAGAACTATATATCATACGACATGAGTAATCCATGTCTACAACTTGACTCGACATGAGTCTATGGGGGATGTCCCCGGTCGACTGGACTTGATGAAGCCAGGAAAATATATCATACGACATGAGTATTTCATGTCTATGACTTGACTCGACATGAGTATTTCATGTCTATGACTTATATCCTCCTGGACTCATCAAGTTCAGTCAACCAGGGATATCCCCCATAGACTCATTTCGAGTCAACTTGTAGACATGGAAGACACATGTCGTATGACTGATATACTGACCTTCATCTGGTCCAGTCGATTGGGCACTTCCACAATAGCTCTTGTAGAGTCAAGTTGATAAACTTGACATTCGTTTGGTCAAATAGGCAGCATCAACGCTCGAGTACACCTACATAATATGGCTTCGTCCCAAGCGACACATGCGTCAAGTACTCTCCAAGCCAATGACTCTTGACTTAGAGAGTAGGGGACAAACTGTACGGGCCAAAATTGGCCCAAGGGTAATTTCGGTCTTTCGCTTCAGACCCACTGCTAAATGCACCCCTGAAGCCTCCTAATCAAACCCTAAAGACATAATGTCGGCCCAGGCCCGATGAACACCAACGCTCGTAACCAAAGGACCATCCAGAGGTCGGCCCACGTAACGCCTAAGTTAATAAACATCATTCAGAAACTCAACAGTTGCCAGCCTACAACGGGCAAATACACTAAATGCCCCTCATGAAGTCGATCATAAACTGACTCCCAACGGAGAAGTAATCAAAGAGCAGTAAATGCACATGCTCCCTAAGAGCATGTATATAAACAAAGAAGGACTAGGGAAAAGGTGGACTCTCTCTCGACAGCTCTCAAAACATCTCATTCATACCACCCTCACGGTACCCTACAGAGTTCAAGGTAGCATCTAACCTTGCTCTCTCCATTACAACTTTCTTTAGTCCCTTTACTGACTTGGGCGTCGGAGTGCACCCGGCACCACCACACCGGTGGGCAGTACTCCCGCTCACTCTACACTCTTTGTTTGCAGGATCGCCAGTGCCCCCTCCTCACTAAATCTCAATTGTAGGCTCGGTGAAAATCAGCGTCTACAATTTGGCGCCCACCGTGGGGCCCTAGCGATAATTTGCAGACGAAGATCTTTCATTCTACAAATACTCGCAGCTTAATCACTCATGGCTTCAAGCAATGAACAGACACCTGATCCAGTGGCATCACAACTGGTCATGCTACATGATAAGTTGAAAGCTTTGGAAGGGGAAAATTTAACCATACGTAATTCCAACATGAACCTTCAAAAGCAGTTGGAACTAATTTCATCACCAACTCAGCATCATACCTCAGATCAGCCCAGCAATCGCATCACTCCAGTTAATATTTTTGGAGCATTCAACATAATGACGGATGACATTCAACGAATACGGTTCACCTCAAACGATATTGCTGGTAATGTTTGCATACTTTTGCTTAAATTTGAAGAATAAAGTTTTATGCTTGTGTAATTTGATCCGACGCAATAAGAATTATAGTTGGAATAATTAAAAAAAAAGAATTAAGTTAAAATTCTTTTCATTCATCAAACAAAACGATTAAGTACATACGGACAAAATTACAATTAGTTTTGTGGAACTACATCTTTCGGAGTACTCTCTTCAGCAACATTAACATCAGAAGCATGAACTTCCGGAAGAGGTTCAACCGATTCGACCTCCATTCGACCTACATCCTCCTTTTCTTCCCCGCATCTTCACCAAACGCCCCTTCAACTTCTTTGATTTCCTCCCCAGTTTCCTTTGATTCCACCTCTTCACCCTTTCCCTCGACATCACCATCCTCAGAAGAGGATATCCCTGCTACAAGACGATCATACTCTTCAATCCATTTTTCAGGCTCCCATGTTACAGCCTTACCAACAAGAAAGTCTTTCATCAAATTACTTCGTTCCTTCATCATGGATTCAAGAGCAATCCCTTCAATCTGTTCAATCAATTCCCCATTCTCCTTCCTCACGTTGTCGAGTGAATCCTTGTACCCTCAATTGTAGCCTCGGAAGTCTCCCTCTCCATCTTAAGAGTGGCATTCACCTCTTTCAACTGCTTTTCCAACTCCTTATTCTTTTTCTCAAATGTCAACTTCATTTCAGCCATTTCCTTCTTCATTGCTAAAACCGATTTCTCCATCTCCCTCTGTTTCCTCTGGTTTGACTCGACATATTGCTGCATGTGTAAGCTGCATTCCATTGTCTGGAAAAGAAAATAAATAAATAAAGATATATAAATTTTGCCAAAACATTGGACAATTTACGTAAATTATTCAGCCTACTTACTTGATACGAAAGAGCCGCAGCCTTCCTCATCGTCTCGACAGGGCCAATCTTGGATAACCTTTCGTCATCCTCCTCCAACAAAAGATTCTTGATGAAAGGATTCGGCTCGATGGGTCTGAAATTGCAGTCGACCCAGTTGGAATCCTGACAATGATGTCGTCAGTATCTTCTTCAACTATCTTCCTTTTCATCCCCTTGACAGTCATTCAGTCGGCATCGCCTTGGCTTTAGAAGTACCAGTCGACACTGCCTGTTGTAATTTAGGAACCTCCACCTCCGGCTCCTTTATCTTAATCTTCCTAGCCTTCTTTCGGCTTTTTAATTCATCAATTGATGCTACCTTTATTGGTCTCGACATCATATCCTCTGCGTACAAAATTTCTTTTGCAGTTAAAGTCTTTATAAACAACACCTTTCCGTACAAAGCTCGAATCGACCAAGTACAGTAGATGACTTCCAATACGTGATTACAAAGTGCCAAAGGGGTAGATATACCTTCAGATTTGAAGATTTCTTTCCACACTAATGTCGCCCTTAATCTCTTCTCTACCAAGATTACTCTCCAATCTCTTTGTTCGACAGGAAGAGCAAGAGAGCTTTAGTATTGGATAAAATTTGAGGAGTTCTATCGAATAAATTATTTTGAAATGGACCTGTAAAACAGACAATCCACACATTAGCGTTCATACGACAACCATAATGATGAGTTACCAATAAAAAAGAATTGACACTCACTAAATACACTCCAACATTCTGAGACACGACCCATTCCAGTCGACCCAAAAATACCCTCATTCCTTACAAAGAAATAATCGGACTGCCAATTACCCCTATCATTCGTTGGAAGCCCCATGATAAGTTGTTCTCTCTTACGACGAAGACACAAAAGTATATCTTCCTTTTTCTGTTAAATGCCCCTCATGAAGTCGATCATAAACTGACTCCCAACGGACAAGTAATCAAAGAGCAGTAAATGCACATGCTCCCTTAAGAGCATGTATATAAACAAAGAAGGACTAGGGAAAAGAGGGACTCTCTCTCGACAGCTCTCAAAACATCTCATTCATACCACCCTCACGGTACCCTACAGAGTTCAAGGTAGCATCTAACCTTGCTCTCTCCATTACAACTTTCTTTAGTCCCTTTACTGACTTGGGCGTCGGAGTGCCCCTGGCACCCACCACACCGGGGCAGTACTCCCGCTCACTCTACACTCTTTGTTTGCAGGATCGCCAGTGCCACCTCCTCACTAAATCTCAATTGTAGGCCTTGGTGAAAATCAGCGTCTACAGATGATAATTGGCATGACAGTTTATCCTACGTTCTGTAACTCCTTATTCCTTTATCTACCATCTATGATAACCGCTACAGTCGTGCATCACCACTTGTAACAGCTGTTGGGAAAGTGACTCAATTTCTGTGTGTCTTATTTGCCTTCAACTGTTAGATTGTGATTACGTTCACATAATTGATCATCGAGTTGATTATGTTGGGAAGCGGCCGCGAGTGCGCAGTGGAAAATTAAAATTATTATGCCGCTATCCCATTGCCCAAGACCCATTTGTTTTGATTATTCTACAAGCCTAGGCATGTTACTATATATTTTAAGCATAAAACTTATAAAACATGCAAAAAAACATAAACCTAAACATGCTAACTATCATAAAAACTCTAATTTAAAAAAAAAAAAGACTTACTTGAACCGAAGACTCCTCCAGTCTTCCCTCCAATTTACAAGCTTTTCTCGAACTCATCAAGCTTTTCTACGTTACAAAGAGCCACCCAAGTGTGTGGCCTCCAAAGGTGCACACACTAAAGCCAAAACACAATGGCAAGACTACGCCTTGAGTGCACGGGTATTTTACCCTTGGTGCTAGCCTAGGCAAATACCTCAAAACTTTTAACTTGAGATTCCTCTAGTCAATTAAACTTAAGGATCCTTAATATCAGTGGCTTACACTTTAAACTTTAGAGTTGTTCACTTATATAAACCCAAGATATGAAAGGTTTTGGTGTAAAATTTGTAAGGAATTCTTTGGGTTTATATAAGTGCTCCAAAGACAACAAAGTTAATTAAGAATCTGATGTGGGATAAATGCTAATTTAATCTTAGCCATTGGATCTTAATTTAGTGGTTTAATGAGATTATAAAACCCTAATAAGAGTTTGGGTCGAATTGGAATTCAAAGCAAATAAATAATAATAAAAAAACGTAAAATTTTTTTATTCATTTTTCCAATTCTTAAAGTGCCTCACCAATCCCTAAGCCACTTTAGAACCTCATAAATGATCTGTTCAATAATTAAACACATTGAACCATTTATGAACAATTCCTACAGCAATCATATATGCTGTTAAATTTGTACGGTGCATTGTTAACCATTGATTTCGACTTTGCTGTGTGTGACCTTTTGGGTTCCCCTCAAGTTGGATATAAAATGAATCGTGATAATTTAATCGAACATAAATTTTCCTCCGATCAGATGGTCGTTCGATTTCAATGACCAAGGTTGACATCTAGCAACATGCCAAGGCCCCCAAATGAGAAGGAAAGATATATACCCATTATGTATGTGATTTATATATGATACGGTCCCTCGCCTCACTATATCCCCACTGTTTGACCTAGGGTACAGAAAGTGTCTACCCATATAGTCAAAGGTATGATGTTGATAGTGTCATAAATCATGCTAACCCAAGAATCTCACATGATTCTTCCACTGCGGCTACAGTCTCAAGCACTGATCACACATATCAACTTGCGAACTGGAATACTACTATTGTAAGAAAATATTATTTGAGAGAGTGGCGATTCTCTATTGTATCTTACAAACTTTATGTGTTTCAACAAATGACCCAATCATACCCTTATGA
The DNA here is from genome assembly GCA_019454045.1 of Zanthoxylum bungeanum. NCBI lineage: Eukaryota > Viridiplantae > Streptophyta > Magnoliopsida > Sapindales > Rutaceae > Zanthoxylum > Zanthoxylum bungeanum. The sequence goes on along the minus strand of SKCR01036983.1, from coordinate 75,168 downwards.
TCCGTTATTTTGAATCGGGGAAGGTGTTGGACAATTATAACCCATAGCGTCACTATTTGTACAGATCATGGTGTTGTAGTACAAATTAACTATGTGACAAATGAAATTGATTTTTTATCATTTGTGATTAGATCACCAAGATGTATAAATGATAGAAGGTCCATATGATTAGTTCCGGATTTAGATGATATGAGACAGTATCAATACACGAAGGTTTAATCATTAAATATCCCTAGTCGTAGTCTTATCGAGATTGGACATCGATAATGTGGAATAGACTAGTATTACACTTGTGCGTGTTGTGGGAGCATAACGGCATAGTTTTCATATATTTGGGTATTGGATACTCATGCAAGTGTAATAGGAGGTTGTGTTTTACCGATGGTACGGAAAACAGCTTCGCTCTGGATAGATCCCCTCGAAATTCCATTGGTAGTATAACTATGTGTTTATGAAAGTCCGAATCAGGGTAGGTGTATTTGGTCTTAACCTGAGACTTGCACCACTAATACTTGCGATAATCAATATACTTTGGTCTTGATCGTCCAAGGCTTTAACCGGTTCTGTGTACATCTCTTCTGGGTATATTGAGAATCGTAGTGTATTGGGTATGATGTCAAGATGGAAGTATCACTTCAGTTATTGTGGAGATGATGATCACATATGATACGGAACTAGTACTCTTAAGTACTGCAGTCATCGGGATAATATAACTAGGTCATAGTTATCCGATTATAGAGACTAGTTACCAGACATCCGATATGTGCTTCATACGGGGCACACACAATTTTAGCCCCAAGCCTTGCACGTGACCATCCGATACTGGATTGAAATATGCAATACTATGTATACTACGTCTGATATAGATCGCTTATTCCTGTAAGCATGTTTCTGGAGAATTGGGTAGGCATGACGCTTTACTAGAAGCCGACCTTGTCTTGTAAATCGGTTCAAATGTAGTACTAGGTACGTACGTGTTCGGATAGTCCGATAGCCGTATTTACTGCCAAAATATCAGGGGATCTCATGGGTCGCTTCCCAAAGATTCACCGATGATGTATGACTCGCACTTTATTAATCTGAGATTAATTTGATGAGAGAGAAAATTAATCTGGGATTAATTACGGAGATATTTTATCTAGGATAAAATATTATTTAAAGAGAGAGAATGATTAATTTGGAATTAATCGATAAATTAATATATTCGATATATTAAACGAAATTGGATTTCAATGCGGAATTAAAATCGGATTTTAATTCGGGCAAACGAGTTAATTTAGAATTAATTTGTTAGCGACGTGAATAGTAATTTTGCTAGGCATAATTATTTAATTAAATTTGATTTAATTACGAAGCAACAGAAAATTCGTTAATTCAGAATTAACAAACCTGAGCCCGGGAGTGTTTGCTGATCCATTCACATTTCGAATCTAGTGGGGCCCATAAGTCGCATCACGCGTCACATCACATCGCACATCATTCAAGTGATGGATGTCTTGTCACTTTGCGTGATTGACAACCAGTCACTATTTATGAGTGATGTGAGTTGATGTATGTGGTTGGAAAGCTTTTTGAAAGCTTGAATGACATATATTGTTATTTTATAATTTGGTATATGATTATTATTGATTTTTGAAATCAAATACCCAACCAACACAACTCATTCATCTCTCTCTCATTCTCTTCTACACCTCTCGGCCAAGGGCCATTTTTCTCCCCTTTTGGTTCTCCAAAACCGTGAGCAAGGAGAATAAGCTTAGTTATTTTTGTGGCAAAAATTACGGAGTGCTAGCACACATTAGGAGTCGTATGATGGTGATAGGAAAACCCACCCGTGGGCTTGGAATACACATCAAAAGCTTGGAGCTTGAGATCATCCATGGCCGATTCTTGGAGGAGCAAAATACCTCACTGCCGTGAGCTTTGGAGGAGCTTCAAAGGGCTTAAAAAGGTTTTTTTCTTCGCATCGCAAAGCCGTTCAATGTGAGTATGATTTCGCCATATTTCATTGTTGTATTCACTTGTTTCATTGTTTGAAAATGATCCTTGGGACTTAATAGAAACCCAACAATGGTATCTTGAGCCATTTGAGCATGAAACTTTATTAGGGTTAAAATTGGGTAAATTGATTTTGAGTATGATTTGGTTAAATTGTTTGATTAAGTATGCTTAAATGATGTTGTATTGAAGTTTGATTGGATCAATTTCATGAAATTTGATTGGATCAATTTTTCCCCAAATTCTTTGGCTTGGCCGAATGGATAAGTGCCCTAAGATCATGGTGAATTTTTGATTTTGATCATTGGATGAGTTGAAATCATTAGGGTAATGTTGATTGTGGATTTAATTGGATTCAATTCGAAATTGGACATGAAAAACCCTAATTGGCCGTGACTTATGAAGCATGAAATGGGTTTGATTTTTGATTCAAATATGTTGGACATGTGTTGATGATGATAAGCATGATTAATTATGCAAATTGGTATTTTGGAAATGTTAATTTGGTTAATTAATTATGGCTTTACACTTTCAGTAATTAAATTGAGAAATTGGAATTTTGCAATTTAATTACGTTGGGCCAAATTTGGAATTGGGCTTGAAAAGTTGTAATTGGGTTTATTGGGCTTGGTTGTACCAAGTTAGGTTTAGGCTAAATTGGTTGGATCCAATTGGGCCCAAAACCATATCCATAAAGTTCAATTGTGACTATTGGGTCTTTAAAGTTTACTTGGGCGTAATGAGCCGAAATTGATTTCTAGGCTTATGGGTGATTCCTTGATTGGGCTTTGGTTGTCGAAGCTCACGCCTTAAGAAATTAATTGAAAGCCCATTAGACCTTAATTAGTTGACATTGGATGTTAATCGGGCTTTGAGACCCGTAACGATTAGATTTAGAATCTAAGTCGCAAAAGTTCATTAATAAAGTGTGAATATTTAATTTGTAATTAAATAGTGAATTAGTATTAAATACAAGTTAAATTGGATTTAATGTTGTAGTTTAATTTAATTTAAGAATTCTTACTCTTAGTACTTATTCGCAAAACGAGTTTGACTCGCGCAAAATCAAATCATTGTTTGAACATTGGATGGTCATTAATATTCAGATTAATTAATTGGATTAGATTGATTGATAACATGCTTGAGTGAATACATGATTGTGATGCATGAATAATGTATATCGGATGTATATTAGATGGGTGGGGCAATTTTGGAAATTATTGTAATAAATTTAGAATTTATTAAATTGTACCTGCGTGTCCAGCCTATTACCTCCTTACTCTTTGTATTTCTCTTCTCACATATTCCCCTAAATGTAAATGAGATTTATTTAGAAGTTTTATATAACGGGTAGAAGTAATACTTGTGCTAGCGGGAGAGAGGAAATGGAGAGATTTGTTCTAGGAACAATGTTTAAGTATCCATCCGCATATCATTATTATATTTACTTACGCGCCTTATTTTGTGTTTAGAATGCATGTTTAAGGGTGTATGATGATGAGACCTTAACAAAGATAATAAATTTGTTGCCAATTTTCACGTGAAAACCCTCAAATTATATTAAGCGTTTTTCCTTCTATTGAGTGATTCTTACTCAAGATCTAAGACTGGCACTGGTTTGTTGGCCAAAGTCAAGACCTTTGTCCGTCGCAGATGTATTTGAATCATGAAGGCTTTATTCCATATCGGTGTCTTGTCCAAGTTGTGATTTGTTGGCCAAAGTCAAGATCACTTCTTGTCCATCGACATCGATTATGAGGCTTTCCAAGGTCAATGGGTTCCGCTTAACTGGGATCATTAAGTTTATTGTGCCAAAGCCAAGGCTTAATTGATTCAGAGGAAAAAGGTTAGGGAATATATTGGATATATTGGCATATATAAGATATATGTTTCGGACTTGGATGTCTACCTATTGGATCTAGGAATTGGATGAGATCCAATTGATCTTAGAGATCTACCTAGTTAAGTATCATACAATTTGTTAGCCAAAGTCAAGATTGTGTGTTATTTAACGGGATCCTAGCCCACTAGGAAACTAGGTTTCCCGAGTACTCAATAGAGGGTTAGAGGATCGCCGAAAAATAGTGGGAGGCAAGTATTAGATTTGTAATTTCGTTTAGTTACTTGCCATACGCGCTCATTTCAAAATTTCGTCAAATAAATTAAAGTATTAGTTAGACTAATATTTAATGTTGTTTTAATTAAACAGTTGGACTGTATTCAAACTATTTCAATTTATAGTTGATTTTATAATTGGATTATAGTAATCAATATAATTGAATTTAACCAACTAAAGTATAATTGATTAATATAGTTGGGCTATATTAATCATTATATTCAATAGTACCTGAAATCGTTGATTAAATAGTTAGACTATTAGAATCAAGATTAAATTGAAAGATTAGTGTTTAAAACATAATCCTAGGGATAATGTGTTTAAACGACTTTAATTTTCAAATTGGGAATAAAATTTCAGGATAGTTCTATAAACTAAGAAGTTACTTTATTTGATAAAATGACATCTTAGGTCTAAGCCCGGAGTTAAGCAAATAGTAGAGCATGATCTTTGGAAGATTCATGTGATGATAACTTTAGTGCTTAATCCGTTAACCTTGCCATAATGACTCCTTAATTTCGTCGTCATAACTAAGGATTAGATCTTTAAACCATGATGTTGAAATTGAAGGATTTTAGATCTTAAAAGTGTTAATTGCAATTGTTAACTCTTGGAGAGTTAATGGCTATGCTCAATGAGCTAAAGCCAAAGTTTGCAATAAGGCGAGAAGCGCAAGGCGCATCTTACTTCGATATCCCAGAAGGCCAAGGCTTGGCCGAAGGCTTCTACGGTGTGAAATGGGCAAAGGTAAAATCATCACATTCTTCTATGAGGACAAAGGACATATCCCAAAATGTCTGCCTAAACTGTGGCAAACGGGGTCACTGAAGCGTGACTGCCGTATTGACAAGGTAGACATGAAGGAATAGAAGAAATGGCAAGGCTCTAACTTCAAATATATTTATCATAAACGTGTTCACTACTAGTATTAAAATTAGATTTTAGATACTAAGTGTGGTACATAAATATGTACTGATGGGCAGAATCTGCTTATTAGCAGGATACTGTCTTCAGTTGAGATTTATCTGCGAATCGAAAACGGGACGACAGTCGCTGTTTTAACCGTAGAAACCTAAGTTTAGGGTCTACCCTTTTGGGTGTGTACTTAATTTAGGAAACTGTTATAATGTAACTAGTTTGACTAGAAACATAATCTATATATCGAGTATAACTCGTTGCGAGTATACCTTTATATTATATAACACTAAAGTGTTTTATTTTGTAAAGATGATATTGAGATAAACACATTAGATGTGAATAACAGTATTTATATTTTGAATATAAATAAATCTCAAACGTATGACATGACAAACAAATAGCTCAAACTGATTTGATCAGATGAGACTTATTTGTGGCAGTGTTGTCTGGGACACACTAAACAAGACTCGTATATCCACACTTTTGAAGAGTGGGTACTAAGACGGATTTGATTCAAATCAAATAAAATCTACGAATCTAGTTTATTGGGCAAAGTGCCTAGAACACCTTTACTTGGTAAAAATGTAAATGCCACCGATCTGTTAGCCCTCGTTCATAGTGACGTAAGTGGGCCCATACCTAGCTAGGCTAGAGATGGATAATGAATGTTTCGTGACCTTTACGGATGTGGCATCTTGTTATGGTTATGTGTTTCTTTTGAAACATAAATCGGAAACTTTTACAGTTTCGACACGAAATAGACAGACATATCGGCTAGAGTATTAAACATCACAGTTTGACCATGATGAAAATACTTAAGCAATAATTTTCTCAAATACTTGAAAGAGTATAGTATTCTTTCAATGAGGACTCCTCCCGGAACACGTCAAGTTGATAGTGTGTCCGAACTGAGAAATCGAATTTTGTTAGACATGATAAGGTTAATCATGAGTCACTCTGAGCTACCATTTTCCTTCAAAGGGATAAGCATTTAACAGTGCAATACTTATTTTGAATAAGGTTCCATGAAAATCTGTTTGACAGACTTCATAGTAGATATGAACAGGAAAGAAACCGGGCTTTCTCATTCCTGAACATTTGGGAGTGCTAAGCATAAGTTTAGATGATACCAAACTAGAACACAAATTGGATAAGTGCCAAATTGTAGGTTATCATAGGGAAACCAAAGTATAGTACTTATACAACTCACTTGAGAACAATGTAATTGTTGCTCACCATGTGGTTTTCCTAAGAGGAATACCAATATGCAGTGGTAAGTGAGAGGATAGTAAAACTCGCTGAAAATTGGAGTAATATTGTTCAAGGCACCAAGTTCTTAATGGAACACAAATAGTTCATCAGGGATGAAACTATACCACAATCTTCGAATACACAAGAATCGCGTAAGTCGGAGAAAGTTCGAAAACAACCTAGGAGGTATGGGTTTCTGATCTCACCTCATAAAGATGTCAATCTTATTGAGGAAGACAAACTGACTACGTTTGAGGAAGTGATACAAGGTATCGACTACTTTTATGGAAAAGTGCCATGATGTCCTAATAGGATTCCATGTGAACCAACTATGTTTGGACACTAGTTGATGTACCAGAAGGTATTGTGCCTATTGGTACTATATAAGTCTTCAAGGAAGACATACATGGATGGCAACATACCAACGTACAAAGCTGGGCTTGTTGCGAAAAGGTATCGTTATTAAAATTATGTCGATTATGACGAAACCTTTTACCTGTTGCCACGGTAAATCCATTTGGATAATGCTTGCTGATGCTACATGTTTCATTTATGAAATATGGCAACTGCACGTCAAAATCGCTTTCCTTAAAATGAAATCTTTTGGAGGATGTTTACAACATCTTGACGGTTTTTTCGTACCAAAACTAACAAACAAGGTTTACAGGTTATTCGGTCCATGGAAGGATTGAAGCAAGCATTGGGTTCTTGGTACTATCGTTTTGATATAATCATAGTGGTGTATGATTATTGTGTATAAAAGGATGTTAGTGGGAGCGCACTGCAATGATGTCCTAATAATGATAATATGTCATTTCTTGGAAATGATATTCCCATAATTCAATCGGTGAAAGCTTGGATTTCATGAAAAATTCTTCGTAGAATTCTTGGGAGTAACAACATTTATTCTAGGAATAAAGATCTACTATGATAGATCTAAATATTGTTGGCACTCTCTGAGTATTCGTACATTGAATAAATGTACGTGACTTGGTGTCTCATATGCTTTGAGCATATGGAGTCACAATCAGGCCAATCCAAGTGATAGTCACTGGATTGATGTTAAGAACATCCTTAAGTATCTTAGATGAATTAATGATGCTTTCTTATATTATAGAGAATGAGGACTTGAAGTGAATGAGATCACTGCTGCAAGTTTCCAAACCGATAATGACGACTGTGAGTCGTAATAAAAGGCACTATAAAGTTTGAATAACGGAACAGTAAGCTGGAAATCTTCCATGCAAGATACTGTTACCGTATAAACAACAAAAGCGGAACTTTACTGCGACTGTTGCAGCAATAGTAGCATCTTAGATCTAAATAATTCTAATTAGATTAGAAATAATTCTGTTAGCAGCTGAGCTAGGCTACAGCACAGCCTAAAGAATTAACGGTCTCATCAACGATCCGATATATACTTTAAGTTATTTTCATCTGATTCATCGGATCATACATCGTGGCGATGTGATGATCGCATAAATCGCATCAGATGATAACCTTTTAAATCCGCAGACGAAAGCTGTTTTCTCAGCAGAAATTTGAGCCACCAGTACATAGTTCAGGTGTAAGGCACCTGAGTGACTGGCTATAGGCCAAGTGGAAGATTGTTGACCCATAACGCTACTATTTGTACAGATCATGTTGTTGTTGTTGTACAAATTAACTATGTGACAAAGGAAATTACTCTTTTATCATTTGTGATTAGATCACCAATATGTATAAATGATAGAAGGTCCATATGATTAGGTCCAAATTGAGATGATATGGGACAGTATCAATCCACGAAGGTTTAATCATTAAATATCCCTAGTCGTAGTATTATCGAGATTGGACATCGATAATGCGGAATAGACTAGTATTACACTTGTGCGTGTTGTGGGAGCATAATGGCATAGTTCTCATATATTTGGGTATTGGATACTCATGTAAGTGTAATATGAGGTTGTGTATTAGATCTATTATAGTAGATCTTAATGTCGAGGATGTAAGCTGCTTCTCCCAAATATTTCATGCAGAAATTCTAAGATAACCATTGCTTGGTAGCTTGCATCATAGGAATATCATTCCCGATGATTAATATGTCATCGACATATAATACAAGAGACACAACAGCACTCCCACTACTTTTCCTGTAAACACAAGGCTTGTGTACATTTTTGATGAAGTCAAATTCTTTGATTGTCTCATCAGATCGTATATTCCAACTTCTGGAGGCTTGCTTGAGTCCATAAATGGATCGTTTAAGCTTGCATACTTTATTATGATCATTCTTAGATGCAAACTACTCAGGTTGTGTCATATAGACTTCCTCTACGAGGTTCCCATTAAAGAAAGCTGTTTTGATATCCATATGCCAAATCTCATAATCAAAGTGTGCAGCTAGTGCAAGTAAAATTCGAATGGACTTTATCATTGCAATAGGCGAGAAGATTTCGTCATAGTCAATTCCTTGGATTTGTCTATAACCTTTCGCCACCAACCTAGCCTTATAGGTTTGGATGTTGCCTTGTGCATCAGTTTTATGCTTGTAAATCCACTTGCAGCCCATGGATTTTATCCCTTCAGATGCATCCACCAAGTCCCAGACTTGATTCTGATTCATAGAGTCTATTTCGGATTTCATGGCCTCAAGCCACTTGACTGAATCAATGTCACGTATTGCTTTGTCATAACTAGTGGGATCGTCATTATCAATGACCTGATCATGTTCCTTATCAATATGGAAACCATATCTTTTAGGCTCATATTTTTCCCTACCAGACCTTCTAAGTTCATAACCTCGTAGTTGTTCAGTCGCTGCTCTTTTGAGGGGCCTGGGGTTTAGTTCTATGTTAGTTTGTTCTTCTCGTACCTTATCGAGGTTAATTCTACTCTCATTATATTTCTTTAGAAGGAATTCATTCTATAGAAATTTAGCATTTCGTGAGACAAATATTCTTTGTTCATTTGGGACGTAGAACACGTATGCTCTTGAGTTCAAGGCATATCCTACAAACTTACATTTAACTGCCATATCATCCAATTTGTTAGTTTGTGTGAGCTTAACATATGCGTCACATCCTCAAACTCTTAGATAACTAAGACTATGATGTTTCCCAGACCATAACTCATATGGTGTTTGACTAACAGTCTTGCAAGGAACTTGGTTTAATAGTAATATTGTTGTTTCTAAAGCAAGACCCCAAAATGAAAAAGGTAGATCTGTGCCTGGCATCATGGATCGGACCATATTAATAATGTCTGATTTCTCCTTTCGGAGACCCATTATGTTGTGGAGTTCCCGGAGGATTCCACTAGGAAACAATGCCATTTTCTCTCAAGTAATCTTGAAATTCATCGCTTAAGTATTCACAACCTCGGTCAGACCTTAGTGACTTAATACTTTTATTAAGCTGGTTTTCTACTTCAGCTTTGTACCGCATAAGGTACACATACCCATATCACGAGTGATCATCGATAAAGGTAATGAAGTAGAAGAATCCACCTCTAGCACTGACTGAAATTGGTCCGCATACATCAGAGTGTATGAGTTCTAATGTCTCCACTGCACGCCGTTCTTTACCTTTAAAGCGTAATTTGGTCATTTTACCAAGTAAACAAGACTCACAAGTTCCATAAGGTTCATATTTAAAGGGTCTGAAATACTCATCTTTATGTAGCTTAGTTAATATTGTTTCATTGATATAACCTAAGCGACTATGCCATAGAAGTGATTCTTTAAGATTATTCGAGTTAACGTTGTATATATTAGAGGTTGAACATTTTTTGTTTGTATATATTAGAGGTTGAACATTCTTTGTTAGTTTGTAAGACATAGATACCATTATTCAGAATACCATCTCCATATTTTATTTCATTTAAATAAATAGAACATTCATTACAACTTATTAGGCATGAAAAACCTGTATTACATAAAGAAGAAATTGAAATGATGTTCTTTACTAGAAAAAGTACATAAATACAATCTTCTAAGTCTAAAACTAAACCATTCAGCAAAACTAATGAATAAGTCCCCACGCACAATGGAGCCAGTTATTCTCCATTACCCATGCGTAAGTCAACCTCCCCATGACGGAGTCTCCTATTGTTTCTCAGGCCCTGCACATTGTTACACAAGTGAGTCCCACAACCGGTGTCAATCACCCAAGTAGAAGGTTTAGAGTTTTGAGAATATAGTTCAATCATATACAACATACCCGAAGCATTGGGCTTCTTGGCCTCTTGGATTTCCCTAGCTTCATTGGCTTTCAAGGATCTGCAGTCTTTCTTCCAATGACCATTCTTACCACAAAAGAAACATTTCCCCTTTCCCTTTTTTCTTCCCCACCTTACCATTGGGCTTTAGGTGATCTGGAGCCTTGTCCTTGCCCTTATTTTTCTTTGGACCTCGTGGCTTTAGGTCCGTACCCGTAAGCATGATGAAGGTTTTAAGATCCGGTTTCAAGTTATTCTCTGCTTGCTTTATCAGATTGTGCAATTCTGCTAAAACGGCTTCTTTATTAGACAGATGAAACTGCATAATAAAGTTAGAGAAGTCTATTGGTAAGGACTAAGAATTAGATCGTGACCTATCTCATGATCCATGATGAACGTGAGGCTGGCCAATTTTTCACTGTGGCCAATCATCTTAAGCACATGTCCACTAACAGATCATTTCTTATACCTTGTTTGAAATAAGGCACATGACACTTGGAATATCATGGTATGAATGGAAATTGCATACAACTCCTTAAAGTGAAAGATGATGATTTGAGCATCCATATTTTCTTGAGATTTCTAAAGTTAGTCCGACATAGAGCCAAGCATTATGCAAACTTCTTGCTCATCATCATCGACGTGTTTTTTCCAAGTATAAAATGTATTTTGATCAGCATCTTCTGTGGGTTCAAGAACATAGAAAAAAATTTCTTGTGAATAACTGTCAAATGGATTCCTCCATTGAAAATTCCCCATAGGGAGGGTGGAGCAAACTCTCTTAAATACCCTCACCTCTTAGGCTCTTATCGCCTTGGTGAAAGAAATAAACAATAGATCCTCCAAATTAATCCAACACTTTAAATATGCTTTAAGGTAAGCTTTGAGTAAAAGATTATCTAGATGTCTTCACAGCTTTTCTTTTTCGCTAAAAAAGGTAGTGAGTGAAGGAAAACACCAAATAATTATCTAACTCTAGTAATACCTTTGGTTAAATTACCTTTAGTTTGGAAAGTTTTATTAACGCCTTGGTCCTACCCCATTTGTATATTTCATAATGTCTTTTATTATAAACAAGTGATTTATATTTATTAGACTTAAAGGTAATAAATCTCTAAGTTCATCATGGAATAATTACTTAGCTAAGGGATAAGCAATACACTCTCTATTTCCTTAGAAAGTCTCTAGATGCTTGCACCCTAAAATAATCATGTCAATTCTAATCATACATAGAATCATCAAACATATGAGTTTTAATATGTTGGAATTATTTTAGGCATTAAATAATTTTGATTAATATTTAATTATGATATTGCATTTATTTCATTCAAATAAATTTACTATTCACATTTTTTACAGATACGTAAACTTTAAATACAATTTCACAATTCAAATCTCAACCAAATCATGCAAAACTTATGCCTAAAATTAAGTTCAGGGTGTTAGCTTTCCAACGAGCTTTTACACACCCAATTACAAGTACAAATGAGAGAGAACTAATCAAAACAAAAACAGCGCGCTGATACCACTGTTAGGAAGCGGCCGTGAGTGCGCAGCGGAAAATTAAAATTATTATGCCGCTATCCCATTGCCCAAAACCCTTTTTTTAATTATTCTACAAGCCTAGGCATGTTACTATATATTCTAAGCATAAAACTAATAAAACATGCTAACTATCATAAGAACGCTAATTAAAATAAAGAAAGAAAAATACTTACTTGAACTGAAGACTCCTCCAGTCCTCCCTCCAATCTACAAGCTTTTCTCGAACTCAGGAAGCTCTTCTACGTTCCAAAGAGCCAGCCAAGTATGTGGCCTCCAAAGGTGCACACACCAAAGCCAAAACTCAACGGTAAGACTATGCCTTGAGTGCAAGGGTATTTTGCCATTGGTTCTAGCATAGGCAAATACCTCAAAACTTTTAACTTGAGATTCCTCAAGTCATTTAGACTTAAGGATCCTCAATATCATTGGCTTACTCTTTAAACTGTAGAGCTTCTCACTTATATAAACCCAAGATATGAAAGGTTTTGGTGTAAAATTTGTAAAGAATTCTTTGGGTTAATATAAGTGCTTCAAAGACAACAAAGTTAATTAAGAATCCGATGTGGGATAAATACTAATTTAATCTTAGTCATTGAATCTTAATTTAGTGGTTTAATGAGATAATAAAACCCCAATAAAATTTTGAATAAAATTTTGGGCAGAATTGGAATTCAAAACAAATAATAAATAAAATAAATAATTAATAATAAAAAAAAACATAGATTTTTTTAATTTATTTTTCCCATTCCCAAAGTGCCCCTATCGTCATTCACCAATCCCTAAGCCACTTTGGAACCTCATAAATGATATGTTCAATAATTAAACACATTGAACCATTTATGAACAGTTCCTACAATAATCATATATGCTGTTAAATTTTTACTGTGCACTGTTAACCATTGATTTTGATTTTGTTATGTGTGACCTTTTGGGTTCCCCTCAAGTTGGATATGAAATGAATCGTGATAATTTAATCGAACATAATTTATCCTCCGATTAGATGGTCGTTCGATTTCAATGACCAATGTTGACATCTAGCAACATGTCAAGGCCCCCAAATGAGAAGGAAAGATATATACCCATTATGTATGCGATTTACATATGATACGGTCGCTCGCCTCACTGTATCCCCACCGTTTGACTTAGGGTATAGAAAATATCTACCCATATAGTCAAAGGTATGATGTTGATAGTGTCATGAATCGTGCTAACCCAAGATTCTCACATGATTCTTCAGCTGCGGCTAGAGTCTCAAGCACTGACACACATAGCAACCCGTGAACTGGAATACTACTGTTGTAAGAAAATATTATCCGAGAGAGTGGCGATTATCTGTTGTATCTTTATAAACTTCATTTGTTTCAAACAATAACTCAATCATACCCTTATGACCAGATCTTTTGAACAGGGGAAGGAGAATGTTAAAGTTATTTGATCTACACATAAGATTGTAAAGACCTCAAGTCTAAAGACTAGTCATACAATCAATACCTGAAAGTTCTCACAGACACATGGGATAAACAATTCATGTGAAGACTTTCGGCGGTTAGTTCGATGAACACGAGCAACTCATGCATCCATGTGATATACCAAGCGGACGGATCTCCGCTAGTAGCCTATGAGATTGGCTACCCCACTTAATGGCTGATCATATCATCATGCTAGTCTCTCCGCTTTGTGAACGCCCAGAGTATTCACAAAACTATGACTAGGAACGTTTAAAAGAAATGATTCTTATAAGGCATGGAATCCATCATCTTATTACTCCAAGGTCTTTATTACAGTGTTTGATGATTCATATAAGTTATGTAACACACTAATAATGAAGATTGTCATTTTATTAATTAATGAAAATTTTACAAATACATGTATATATAGCTCATCCACAAGTTGGGTATATGGCATATCCCTAACAGATTATTGTCTAGCTAATTGGGCGAGTCGGTGATTGGATGATTTGGTTGCCAAAAAGACTGAATGATTCAGTTGTCTGGGTGTTTTCCATTGCTTCTTTCATTTGGACGAGTTTCTCCTAAGTATTATTGTGTCACGTCACTTGTTTAGATCGAATGATGACAACCTCTAGTATTTGTAATTTTTTTCGTCAACACATATCCATAATGTTACCACATAAAATGCTTATAAGACTCTAATATTTATATGTGATGGATTGCATCTTATATCTGACCCGAGGAGGTATCTAGAAAAGATCACTACCTGAATAGGAAAGGTTTTCGGAAAATCAAGGTAGAATAAAGGCCTAAAGCCGACCCGATCTGGTAGCACAGCAGGGCAGGCTTACAGTAGTTCCATTTACTCGACTAAGTTGGTCGGGTCGGAGTGTTGGTGGTAAGATAGGGTTCGAATTACATACGCCCTGAATGAGGATTCGCGCTTTCTAAAAGGTTTGATGTGCAAAGAGAAGTTCACTAGCTCATCTTCTGGCTCATGTTATCGCGTAGAGGTAGACAGTTTACAGGTTGGCATTGTGAGGTAATGTGTGGCAAGTCCAAATGGAAGAGAGTAGATGTGTCAGGTAGCAAAGCTATGATTTATAGAGTAATTGGGGGTAAAGAGCCCATTCGGCGCTGAAAGATTCACGTGGGTGACGTCACGAGATTGGTGTAATAGTGCAATTTAATCTAGTATATAAAGGGAATGAGAATTCATTGTAAGAGGTTGGTCAAATTCATTCACACATAACTTGTATAAGAGAGAGTAAAACGCTTAAGTATAAGAGTGATCTTGTAAGAGGTTGGTCATCTGAGCTCGACAGATAGGCAAGTCGGTCATACCCGACCACGTTATAAAAGTTTTCTTTTTCTTTTGTGCTCGTGGACTTAGATTGGATCTATTTTTCCGAACCACATTAAATCAATTATTTATTATAACATCCCGGTAACCTGATGACTATTAATTTAGGAATGGCACAATACTTGATATTTGATCATATAAAAATGTGTATTAGGCTCATGAAATTACTTTAGGCACATTCAGTGAATTTCTTGTAGTACCGATGCAGAATTCATTCTAAGGTTCAATACAAATAACCTTTAGTATTTAGATCATAACTTTCTCATACGATATCTGATTTCTATGAATTTTATTTTATTGGAAAGCTAAAACTGAAATCTACAACTTTCATGTTGGACGTTTCTTCAAATTCAAACTAGAAACAGACTGAATGTGCAACTCAAAATCGGATAAATAGTACATACGGACTAAACTGGAAAATTCTTAAAATTTTAAATATTTTTCATCATTTAATCTTTTGCATCCTGCCCCTAGTATAAAAGAGGACTATTTTGCACTCAACCCTCATTTTTGAAGGAGTAAAAATGTGAGAGAGGGGGAAACGTGCAGAACTTTCATTCAATTCTTCAACTAAATTCAAGGTAAATTAGATGTTTAATCACACATGCAAGTTAAGGAATGAGAAAAGAGAGGTTTGGAGGCTGTATTAGTGAAGAAATAATTGAAATAAAGGTGAGTGGGCTTGATCCAAATCTTTGATACAATGAATTTTAATGGTTTGATGATTGTGATATGTTATTTGGGTGTGCTTGATGTTGTTTACATGATTGTTGTGTTTGAAAGTTAGTAATTTGAAAAACCCCCAAATTGTGAAATCCCTAAGTGTGAATTTGAGTTGGGGTTTATAAATGATTATGTTTGGTTTTGAGATAGTGTTTAAGAGTGGAATTGATGATATGTAATGTATTTATTATGGTTGTAGCTTGTGAGATGTTGAGGAAATGATGTATGAAGTGAAATTGTAATTTCAAACCTGGAAAATAGTGTTGAGTCGTGATGCAAACTCCTCGGCGTCGCGATGCGTGCTGGAAGAAAAAAGGGTTCTGGATGTGTGCTGGTCGCGTCGCGATGCCAGGTGAGTAGCGTCGCTACGCGATGATATTTCAGGATGTATTTTATTTCATTTCAGTTTTATCCTAAGATGCTTGATGGCACTCTAAGGGCTTTGTATAGTTGAGTATACACATGATAAATCATACCATAAGTGTAAACATCAAACATTGATTGTATATATTTTTCTATTTATTGCAAGAAAAACTAACGATTTCTTTGGAGAGTGCCTACACCACATACCGTACCCGAATTTCCATAGCACTGTGAGTAATTATTTTAGAGTTTTTAATTGTGATTTCCGATATGATTTTGCAGATCATTGATTTATTTATTTTACTTAAAATAATGATTTCATATGAATGTGATATTTGATTAAGCTTTTGATAAAGATTGGTTTCAGATAAATGCTTTGATGATGAAAATGATTTCAAAGATATGGATTTATGATTTTAAAGGTATGAGAGAAAAACTCACCTCATATGTAACTTGATACTAATGATGGATATGGAATTGACGGACATGGTATTGATGGGTATTGGTATTGATACCGAATATAGACGTGTGCACACGGGATATAATACTAGAGATGACAGTTGCCTCTAGATCCTGAGTACAACGCCCATAGACTCGGATTTCAGAGACAGGTTGGTGGCACTGATAGCACCACTATTTACCGGTTTAGTGGGTCGGGGATTATGTGTACAATGCCCCAAGACCACGAGATTATGGTACAGATTGCTAGTTGATTTTACAGATGATTTTACATATGGTTTTGTGAATGAAGTTCACATAGGTTTTTGAAAAGAAAAATCTTGATTTATATCTTATGCATTCAGAGACAGACTTTTGAGACATGATTCTTTAAAGACAATGATTTTATAAGGAGTTCTCAAGAGAACTCACGATTTAGAGAATTCCCAGAAAATATTTTCAAAATAGAAGGAGATTGTTTCTTGAGATGATTTTGGTTTTTGGAACTATGGATTTTTATAAAGTATTTCAATTTCGTTTTAAATTGTCCACTCACTAGGTCGTTCAAACGATCTAACCCTCTCCCCCACTCCTAGAGTTTTTGTTTTACAGGTTCACCCGGAGGACAGCTCGAGTGGACGGATAATATTGGCAGTCACTTGAGTGTTGAGTCCACTAGGTTGAGTCTATAAGACAGTATAGTCGATGTTAAATAAATGTTGCATGACATATATTGCATAGTATTACTCTTTGAATGTGTCAAACATCATATTTATAGTGTAATGTATTATGAACTACATTGTATGGAAACCAAATATGCGTTTCTATGATCATTAAATTGGGCAATGAACCCTATGCATGATCTTATATTTGTGATTAGTTTGATAGTACTGATCACAGTTATATGGTTTGAGGTTCAGGGGGATAGTACGACTTATTCCCTGTCGATAGCATCTTCTGGATTGAGGGTGTTACAAAGATGGTATTAGAGCATGGTCTAGGGAGTCAGTGACTAAAGTGGGTAGAGTGTTGGGGTTTTGTATACGTGGTATGTTTGGATGCCCGTATGCGAGGCATTACCTCTCCATTATCATATCCTTGAGTACGTCCTCAACTCTGTAGACTTGTTAGTAATTTTTCCCAAGCTATTCGAATATTTTTCCTTATGAAAGTAACTATACTCTATATCCAAGTTGAGAACTCTTCTATAGTTATTCTTACCTATTACCGGAAGCACATGCAAGTTATGAGACCAGATAGTAAGTTTTGGTAATATTCACTCAAGGGAGTGGGAAAAGAAATCTATGAGATAAGTGAAAAGGTGATCTATTGATGTTTAAAGTGACCAGAGATAGTAAGAGGTACAGATACATTATGAGATAATAAGGAAAATACTATAACTTAAAGGAGTAATAGAAATATAGCAAGCCTGAGCAAGAATAAAATGTCAAGTAGACCTACGTAAGGTTCATTTCTTTCTCATAAGATTTCTTCCTTCCTTCGAAAAATTCTTACAAATAGATCAAATAATCTTTGAATACTTCATATCGATGGCAAGTTTTTCGAATCACGAATGATAGTTAGAAAGATAAAAGGATGCAAGAAACTTGTTTTAGTTATGGAAGTTTCCAAATGACCCAAAATACCAAAGAGGGCGTAGAGATTCTAGACATTTAAACCCAGACATGTAAACAGATAAAATGAATAACGTAAGAAAAATTGATTAGATATCTTTGTTAAGGAATCAGATTTATATTAGGTCCAAGTAAATTAGATATAAAACTTCTATATGACTCTAGTTAAGGGAACTGTTTTGACGGAGTTCGTTTCACACATATCTTATTCGAGCAATAGACATTTCCAGGGTATAGAATACATGAGCCAAGACAAGGATGTTGATACCTGTTGAGACACAAGATGCTTATCCCAACCTTTTTCCATATATATATTATATATATATATATATATATATATATATAATATATATATATATATATATATATAATATATATATATATAACTGGAAATAATTATAAAGAAGCCTGAGGTTGATATACCCCAGGGTAAACCAATTAGAAAAGATGTAGAGAAGTTTCTAGAATTAACAAGAAATAACGAAATTTGATACAAGAATTTATGGACAAATGTGTAGTACCAGTAAAACGTTATGAGTTGGATCAATGCTAGTAGGAATTCATGTAAAATTGGAAGAATAGATCCATGGGATTTTGGATACTCAAGAGTTAACCAGAGTACTATTTCAAGTAAAAAGACTAAATGGTATAGTTGTAATTTAAAGCAGGAGAGATAGATAGATAGATAGATATATTGTAGTCCCTGTTGGTATTTATGACCTAAAGTTTCATGTATTGTAAAACAGAATTGATTATTGTAATAATAATAAATGCATTATTCATTTTATATTTAATTGTCTTGTTTACCTTGATTACTATTGTACCTTCAGACTTAGTTTATGTTTGATGCATGTCTGAAGTTAGTAATTTAAATAGTCTGTAGAGAGTAAACAAAGAGGGTACTTTGTTTGTGGTTTATCTATAGTTGCGGTCTATTCTATACTTGTATGACGATCTTGATCCGGGATCGTTCATGTAGTGATATGGGAATGGAGGCACCTTGTATGATGAGATCATATAGGACTGGACTCAGATAAATATGAATTTCTTTTAATATCCGTTAACCGAAAAAATCATTTTATCTAATAGATGGCCATATATGGATTCGATCTTAATCCTGAGTGTACTACGAACTCCTGCATGATAAGATATGTCATTTGATTTACTATGGTGAGGTTGGTGTCGCATTCCCGGCTAATAACAATGTATTTTGGGGATATGGTTTGGTGTGTAGCTGAGAATGTTTTACATACATATGGAATTCACTCATTCTTACGAGAAGCAGAAGAATCTCTTTTTTAAGAGTTGATTCGGGACTTGAACAATTTGAGCGCTCAACTTTTCTATTGCGAATAGAAAGTTTTATATTCATAATTGTTATGAGTTAATTGTTCATTATAGAATTAATGGTGCTTAAGAGACAAAATATTTAGAGGGGTTTAACGGACTTATGTCCCGACTCTATTTATGAGATATTCGTGAAGGGCTATATCCATATGTAATGACTATATCGATGGACACCAAATTTGTTCGGTTTTATTTTATCCATCTACGGTTACTGGAGTTCAACTTCGAGTTTTTAGTGGAATAACGCAGAGTTAATAATTTGTAATATTTGATTAATAAGTTTAATTAATATTTCGGAATTATTGAAGCTTAGAATTGTAGGTCCATTTGGTCCCCGTGCTAGCTCAATTAACTGTAGCAAACTTAATATAATTAGATTGTCTAATTATATGTTCACTTTATATTTATATATTATTAATGAGATTAATAATATTTATTGTTACAAAATGAAAACTATGTTAAATTAGTTTAACATAATATTTTCTAGAATTCTTTGATTATGAGATAATCAAGTCTTGATTATGAGATAATCAAGTTAGTAATAATTATGAGATAATTATTACAACATAATTGAAGGTAAATAAATAATTATTAAGATATTGATTTTTATTTACCATTGGAGACAAAGCCATATGGCTTAGCATGTCATCCAAGTAATTATGTCTATTAGGTGGGATGTATACCCCAAATATATTTGTCATTAGCTAATGCATTTTATGCTTTGGTGTGGCCTCCACATTTATGTGTTTGCCATTGAAAGAAAGCATTAAATGCTTAATGATAAAGTCCTTGTCTTTAACCTATCATTTCTTATGCTTTGGTATGACATTCACATTTTTGTGTTGGCCATTGCAAGAAAGCATTAGATGCTTAATGACAAGGTTAGTTGGCTTGTGTAAGAGAATATAATCTCTACCATTTCTCTCACTTCCTGAGATTAACATTTTGCAAACATTCACTCAATTATTGTGAGAAAGATTTGAGAGAAAATAGAGAGAGTTCAAAAATTCACAAGTGTTGTGAGAGTGTTTGAAATTCCTAAAGCCAAACATCAATTGTGACATCTTGATTCTCTATATCGTTTAGAGTTTAATCCTTATGAGTGAAGCCCACACTTTGGTTTGTTGGTTTTGAGTCATAGTTCAGAAGATCGAGTGATTGATCCAAGAGTTGGACATCAAATGATTGATTTTGGCTAGTACAATAAATGGAGAAGGCAAAGAAAATTTTAAAGATCCATACCAAACCCAGTGCCACCACAAGCAACTTCCGCCGCGCTAAGGAAATTCGTTTCCTAAAATTAGTATAAGAGTTTAAGGTTGAAAAGTTTTCTTAACACTTCTCATTTTAGTTTTAATAATTTATATGAGATATAGATTATTAAAAATACATATTGTGATGAGTAGGCATAATTACATTCATGAGATGAATAGTTTTAATGTTCATGTGATTAAGGTTTTTTTTTTTTTAATTCATGTGATGAATGTATTACGTTGATCATTATTTTTTTCCGACTCTTATTTTTAGCATTGGAAATGTAAGACCTTAAGATTATATTCTTTCAATTGTTGTAAGTTAAGACCATAAGGTCATATTCTTTCAAGTGTTGTAAGTTCATTTCCTTTGTAATAAGTTCATTATGTAACCCTATTTATAACTTGGAGGAACCGATTTCGCGAAGGACTTTTGACGACGAAATACCGCAAAGAACTCAACAACTGATAAGTGGTATTTATATCACTATTTTCCACTCATTTAACCTAATATTTTATATAGTTTCTCGAGTTTAATGAACGTTTTGATATGTTTTTATTTATTTTGCAGATAAAAATAATATTGAGACTTAATGGAATCAACTCGGGGCTAAAACGATGAAATTCGGAGGAACAAAAGGTTAAAAACGAAAATTTAATGTACGTGTTATGAAGTACAGTCATAAATTCTAATTTTGCGTAAGTTTCGTATTTTGGCCATAACTTTTTCATCCGATATCCGATTGAGTTGATTCAAGTTGAAGATTGAAGAAGACTCGAAGATCTACAACTTCGAAAGTCAAAATAATTTCGAATTCTGAAGTTTCCATGGCCAAAATTGATGAACAATGCAGTGTATATTGTGTAACTACTATAGTCATTTTCAAAATATAAAATAAAAAAATAAAATTGTCAAACTTCCACCAAACATGCTTCCATGTTTGATGCCATGTTTGGTGCTTTGGTGCCATATTTGTTGCCATGTTTGGTGGAGCAATCGGTGGAGAAATTGATGGACGCCTTTAGATTTTCCTATAAATACCAAGCCATTTCATTTGTAATTCTCATGTTTTCCTTAGGTTTTTATAAGGATTTAAGGATTGCATCTTGTGTGTTTATTTTTAGTAATTTAATTTATGCATTTTTATTTTCAGTAATAGTATTAGTTTCTTTTTCTTCTCTTTTCTTTATGTTTAGTAGTTAAATTTCCACTGGGGGAAGGGTGAATCTTTTATTATTTTAATTTAGATTAATCTCCCTTAATTATAATATGGAAATTATAATTCAAACTAAAAGGTTTACCGTCTTAATGGCTGGTTTTATTTATTTGACATAATGTGACACCGCCTATATGGCCGGTCTTTAGGTGACAGATAATTACCGCCTATATGGCTGGTTTATGGACAAATAATGATACCGCCTTTATGGCTGGTTGGACTTAATTAAAATCTGACTTAATGAGGATACCACCTATATGGTCGGTTGGTAATATCAGAGATAATTTCTGTATTATAATAAGAGAGATTTTTAAATTAGATATAGTAAAGTTGGATCCCCAACCCCTAGCATTTTATTTTTATTCTAGGGAAGTGATGAAACACAATATTCACATGCTTAATAATTGATTTAATTATATATTGGGTAATTCTTTAGTTTGTTTATTGAGTCTTAAGCTTAATGCTTCTTGTTGCCTGATCACCAATAAGATTGATGTGGTAAACTTAAAATGAACTTGGAAAAGAGATTTTTAGGTTTCAGCCTTAGATTCAATAGCTCTCAATCTTCTTTGAGGATAGATAACCCTTTAATAGATTTCCTTACATGATAGACATATACCTGTCGGGCGAGGGTAACCACAATTGGAACTTGATCTTAATGAATCTAGGTAATTTGGTTAACATAGACATATGGTTTAATTGGATTATACTGGGTATGTGCAGCTGACCATCGACAAAGGATTTTGCATAATTTCGTGTTCCAGGTTAGCAAACTTATTTATTACACATATATAAGAAAATCAATTCATCTTTATAATAATATTGTGTAGAGTCACAACCCTAGATCCTTGAGTCTTTTGTTTATTTTCCTTAGTATTTTCTTTTGTGTCTTTAAGTATTTTATCAAATCCACATTCAACCAATCAATCAAGCAATCATCCTTTTCTCCCTTAGATTAAATACTTGTAAATAAATAGATTCAATAATTAATAACAACGGTAGGAATTAAGTCCTCGTGGGATCGATATTTTTATAATACTTGAACGATACGTGCGCTTGCGTTATACGCGTTTGAATGCACCGGTCAACAACACTCCATGTAACAAGATTAGAAGACCAATGGATGCCTTGGATTTATTGTACTAATTAGATTAGTATAGAAAAATAAGAGCCTGGTCAATGTAATTTGAAATGTGTTTGATTTTGCAAATTCCAGCCCCTGATGCAACCCCTTCGCGTTTCGCGACGCGACCAACAAAACATAACGGATGCTACTGCCTCGTTTGTATCACGACGCATATCAGACCTGAAGCAATTCTGGTTTCTGGGTGTCACGACGCCCACCAGTTCGCATCGCGATGCCCAGTCTTGGGTAATATGTTTGTTTTAAATTATTTATTAACATGTCATATATCCTATGGTGCATACTCTTACATTTTCACATGTCATAACATGTAGATATGCATGATATTATAGTCATAAAATATGATTTTATGTAATTTAAAAGTTAAATAAGAATATGAGATGCATGCAAATGAATTAATAAGATTAATGGTTTAAAGGTTTAAAAATTGTGAATTCAAGTTTTAGAAACAAATGGACCTTATGAGTACATGATTTTCCTTGATATATAAGATGGAAACCCAGACATAAATTCCATAGCCGATTCAGAATGGACGGTAATATGGTCTGCATTCGGGATACAATACCACAAACCTTTGAAATAAATAATATACTTTTATCGATTAAATGGTTTAATGACATTTGGTTCGTTCGTTCAATTCTAAATTTTAAAACCTATTAGTGGACTAATAATTTAAGAGTTAAATTGATTAGATCACTCAAACAACTAGATGAAATTAGTTTAATTAAGTTAAATGGTTGGTAGAGACTAATCGAAATTAGTGAATAAAATTTTAAGAGTTAAAATTAGTTAGATCACTAAATTATCAACTAGTATTAATAAGGTTATGACTTTAGTCGAGCATAATCTAAGATTAATAAAATACTAGTGAGATAGAAACTTTACACTTCAAAATAGTGAGTGTGAGAGGGGTATACCATAATATATCCTGCGATCTGTTGGACATATATGGTCCATAGCATCACTATTTATACAGAACATGATGTTGTTGTACAAATTAACTATGTGACAAAGGAAATTGCTCTTTTATCATTTGTAATTGGATTACCTAGATATATATAAATGATAAAAGTTCTTATGATTAGTTCCGGATTAATAATATATGAGACAATATTAATCCACAAAGGTTTAATCATTTAATATCCCTAGTCGTAGTATTATCGAGACTTGACATCGATAATGCGGAATATGCTAGTATTACACTTGTGCGTGTTATGAAAGCGTAACGACATAGTTCTCATATGTTTGGGTATTGGATACTCATGCAAGTGTAATAGGAGGTTCTGTTTACCGATGGTACGGAAACAAGTTCGCTCTGGATAGACCCCTCGGAATCCCATTGGTAGTATGACTATGTGTCTATGGGAGTCCGAATCAGGGTAGGTGTATTTGGTCTTAATCTGAGACTTGCATCGCTAATACTTGCGACAATCAATATACTTTGGTTTTGGTCGTCCAGGGCTTTAACAAGTTATGTGTATGCCTTTTCTGGGTATATTGAGAATCGTAGTGTATTGGGTGTGATGTCAAGACGGAAGTATCTCTTCAGTCATATGCAGATGATGATCACGCAGGGATACAGAACTGGTACTCTAAGTGCTATAGCCATCGGGGAAGTATGACTTGGTCATGACTTTCCGATCATAAAGAGACTAGTTCTTGTGATCCGATATATGCTTCGTACGGAGCAGACACAATTCAGCCCCAGGCCTTGCATGTGACATCCGATACTGGATCGTAATATGCAATACTATGTATACTACGCTTGACAAAGATCTTGTATTCCGTAGCAGAATATTTCTGAAGAATGGGTAGGCACGGTGCTTTGCTAGAAGCCAACCATGTCTTGTAAATCGGTAAATACGTGATACTAGGTACGCACGTGTTCGGATAGTCCGATGACCGTATTTACTGCCAACATATCCAGTGATATCTTAGATCGCATCCAAAAGATTCACCGATGATGTTTGACTCGAACAATATTAATCTGGGATTAATTGAGAGAGAATATTAATATGAGATTAATTGAGAGAGAAAATTAATCTGGGATTAATTACGGGAAGAATTAATCTGGGATTAATTATCAGAGAAAGAATTACTCTGAGATTAATTGCGTCGAGAATTTATCTGAGATTAAATTCGTCGAAAGGAGAGAACGCGATTTATTTGGAATTAATCGATAAAAAAAATTAATAGTTAAATTAGATTTTACTATTTAATTTATTTAATTGGGCTAAATAATATATTAAATATATTAATTGAAATTGGATTTCATTAAGAAATTAAATTGGATTTTAATTTTAGCGAACGAATTAATTTGGAATTAATTCGCGAGCGATTTTCGTAATAATTTTACTGGTTATTATTATTTAACTAAATTGGATTTAATTATACCGCGACGAAAAATTCGTTTAATCGGATTAAACGAATCCGAGCCCAAACTGTGTTGAGCAAGCCCACTTGAATTTTGAATTTAAAGTGGGTCCCACTTCACTTACATCATTAGTCATTTTGGTGATAGATGTGAGTGATGGGTTTTGGTGGAGTCTTGTGAAACACTCAATACATTTAATTTTGGAAATTAATCACACTCCTCTCTCTCCCTGGCATTTGGCCGAATGGCCATTCCTTGTAGTAGGCCGAAATGGCCATGACTACTTACAGGCCGAAATGGCCATACTTTCTCATTGGCCGTCAGAAGCATAAAGTGCCATTGACTTCAATTTATTTATTGCCTTTATTTTAGAAATAAAAGGTAATTGGCTACAGCTCTTGCTTTTAATTACTTGTGGCCATTATATATTCTTCCACTAGCCGATAGATTAAAAGGTAAGGTGGCCATTAAATTTTGAAGAAGAAATAAAAAGACCAATGGACTTTATTTGCTCTCTAACATGCGATTGTTAATTGCTCTCTCTCTCTCTCTATAGGCCGAATTTGGCCACTGACCTCAAAGGAAAAAGAAAAATAGCCTTCAGTTGCTTCCTTTTGAATTAAGCCACTGACTTCTTTTCTTTGAATGGCTGATTCAATGGCCTGTGTCTTTAGAAGATTACAAATGGCCTCTGTTTTGATGAATTGGCCGATTGTTCCCTTCTCTCTCGGGCAAATCTATTTCTCCTGGGGAGATCAAATTTGTTCCATTTATTCTTGCTAACACATAAGGGAGTCAAATAAATGTGATAAGGATACTCACCCAAGAGCTTGAGAGCTTCAACATCCATGAAAAGTTTTGAACTCAACCGATCAATATAAGTCATCCGTAACTTATTTTGATTATTATTCACACACGAATCACGCTTATAGATCCTGTGGCATGTCTAGGACACTAAAAATAGTATTAGAGCGAGATCTAAGCTTAATTTATTTATAGGGTTTGTAAACTTTAATTTGGGATTTTATGCTTGGAGTATGTATTTTCTTAAATTGATGGTTTGGTTGAGCTTATATGATGTTTAATTGGATTTGTACATCATTGATTTTGCGATAAATTGATTAGATCAAAAATCTCCAAAATCCTTGCTTGGCCGATTACTACCCTAGGAGAGCTCATAGTTAATTTTGAATTAGACAATTGGATGTTAATTTCATGTATTGCCGTGAGTGTGAAGCATGTTGGAATGGATTGATTGTGCTTTAATTTGTGTTGGACATAAATTAAAATATTAAGCATGATTAATTAGATTAATTAGTATGTTAAGCATGATTAATTAGTATTTTGGAAATACTAGATTAATTAATTAATTGTGTTAATTGCACTTTAATTGAATTAATATATAATTTGGAATAATGTATTAATTTAATTGTTGTATTTGGGATAATGGACTTGATTGGGCCAAATTTTAGTCTTGGATTATATTTGGGCCTAAACCATTTCCATAAAGTCCAGAATATGACTATTGAGCCTTTAATAATTTAATTGGGCCTAATGGGCCAAAATTGATTTTATGGCATAGAATGATTCCTAATGGGCCTAGGCATTATGGGTTAGATCCATTTTGGCCAAAAGCCCAAGCCTAAAGAATTAATTAAAAGCCCATTCGACTTTAATTAAATACTATTGGATATTAATTGGATCTTTGAGACCCTTTAAGATTGGATTTGGAATCCAAGTCTTTAAGGCACATAAATAAGTGTAATTTTTTAATTTGAAATTAAATATGAATTAGTATTGGATACAATTTAAATTAGATTTAAAATTGTAGTTCGATATAATTCAAGAATACTTACTTTGAGTATTTATTCTTAAACGAGTTTGACTTGCGCAAATCAAATCGTTGTATGAACATTTGATGGTCATTAATCAAAGATTAATTAATTGGATTAGATTGATTGAATAACATGCTTTGTGTGAATACTTGGATGTATGTATGAATAATGTATATCAGATGGATATTAGATGAGTGAGGGTAATTTTGGAAATTATTGTAATAAATTTAGAATTTATTAAATTGGACCTGCGTGTCCAGCCTATTACCTCTTTTCTCATTGTATTTCTCTTCTCACATATTCCCCTCAGTGTAAATGAGGTTTATTTAGAAGTGTTATGTAATTGGGTAGAAGTAAGAATAGTGCTAGCAGCAGAGAGGAAATGCAAAGATTGTTCTAGGAATAAAATATATTATATATTCATCCGCATATCATTATTAATTTATTTCGCGTCTTATTATGTTTTTAGAATGCATGCTTAAGGGTGTATGATGAGACCTAATCAAAGATAATAAATTGGTTGCCATATCGCGACAAAAACCCTCAACAAATATTAAGTGTTTTCCTTCCATTGAGTGATTCATTCTCAAGATCCAAGATTGACACTGGTTTGTTGGCCAAAGTCAAGACCTTTGTCCATTGCGGATGTGTTTGAATCATGAAGGCTTTGTTCCATATCGTATGTCTTGTCCAAGTTGTGATTTATTGGCCAAAGTCAAGATCACTTCTTGTCCATCGACATCGATTACAAAGCTTTGCAAATTCAATGGGTCCCGCTTAACTGGAATCATTATTGTGCCAAAGCCAAGACTTAGTTGATTCAGAGGAAAATGTTAGTAAAATATATTGGATATATTGGCATATATATTATTATATGTTTCGGACTTGGAGGTCCACCTACTGGATCTAGGAATTGGATGGGATCAAATTGATCTTAGATATCTACCTGGTTAAATTTTATACAACTTGTTGGCCAAAGTCAAGGTTGTGTATCTTTTAACAGGATCCTAGCCCACTAGGAAACTAGGTTTCCCGAGTACTCCAGAGAGGGTTAGAGGCTCGCCGAAAAATAGTGGGAAGCAAGTATTAAATTTGCAATTTCGTTTACATACTTGCCAATAAGCGCTCATTTCATTTTTCGTCATTTATTAAAAATCTATTAGTTGGACTAATATTAAATTGTTATTTTAATTTTAACAGTTAGACTGTATTCAAACTTCTTCATTTTTAGTTGGATATATAATTGGATTATAGAAATCAATACATTTGAATGTAACCAATCAATTGTAGTTGATTATATAGTTAGACTATAGTAATCATTATATTTAATTGTACCTGAAATCGTTGATTGGATAGTTGAACTATAGCAATCGAGATGACTGAAAGATTAGCGTCAAAGGATATAATCCTGGGGAAAATATCTTTAACGGCTTTATTTTTAAGATTGGGAGTAGAACCTCTTAAGTAAGAGCTTCTTAAAAGGACATGAAGGAAGTGAAAGCGGGACAAGGTTCCGGCTTCAAGAATGTTTGTTCTAAATATGTTCACTACTGGTTTTAAAATTAGATTTTGATACTAGATGTGATACATGAATATATGTACTGATGTGCGGGATCTGCTGGTAAGCAGGAGACTGGCTTCAGATGAGATCAACCTACAAGTCGGAAATAGGACGAAAGTCACTGTTTTGGCCGTAGGAACCTAAGTTTTGGAACTGCCCTTTCGGCATGTACTTAAATTAGGTGACTGTTATAATGTATCTATTTTGACTAGAAACATTACCTCTATATCTAATTTAATTTCTCATTGGCCATCAGAAGCATAAAGTGCCATTGACTTCAATTTATTTATTGCCTTTATTTTAGAAATAAAAGGTAATTGGCTACAGCTCTTGCTTTTAATTACTTGTGGCCATTATATATTCTTCCATTGGCCGACATATTAAAAGGTAAGATGGCCATTAAATTTTGAAAAAGAAATAAAAAGACCAATGGACTTTATTTGCTCTCTAACCTGCGATTGTTAATTGCTCTTTCTCTCTTTATAGGCCGAATGTGGCCACTGACCTCAAAGGAAAAAGAAAAATAACCTTCAGTTGCTTCCTTTTGAATTAAGCCACTGACTTCTTTTCTTTGAATGGCCGATTCAATGGCCTGTGTCTTTAGAAGATTACAAATGGCCTATGTTTTGATGAATTGGTCGATTGTTCCCTTCTCTCTCGGGCAAATCTATTTCTCCTGGGGAGATCAAATTTGTTCCATTTGTTCTTGCTAGCACATAAGAGAGTCAAATGAAGGTGATAGGGATACCCACACAAGAGCTTGAGAGCTTCAACATCCATGAAAAGTTTTAAACTCAACCGATCAATGTAAGTCTTCCGTAACTTATTTTGATTATTATTCACACACGAATCACGCTTAGAGATCCTGTGGCATGTCTAGGACACTAACAAGATCTCCATTGTTATCCAGAAACATGAAATTCAATAGGCGTCTTGAGACGGCTTTGCTTTCATCTCCTACGGATGGCGTCCTTGGTCAATATCATATTCGAATTCCGAAAGAACAGGGACTCTAGATGTATCTGGCAATTTGACCAACCCTACGGCGACATTTCACTAGATAAGTCCAAGGGTTCTGAAATGATGGGTTACACTCACAAATGAATGATTAAGTTGTTAATCAAAACTTCCTTGATCAAAATAACAGTAGTTTATTTATATAACAATACGAGTTATTTCAGATATATTAATCAATTGAGAATACCTCAGTCTATCATGCAAATACTTGACCTACCTATGACGGCACTTATTTATGGGATGATAGATAACCATGGCATAGCAATTTTTTTTAGGTTTCTAATTCATTATACATTAATCATGCATCATGTTTAATTTTATGCCTAAATGTTTGACGATTTTAATATGCGACGAATGAATATTGAATGCGCTTTTATTATTTTCAGCCATGGCATCTACAATAATCCATATTCTCAAACAACAAGAAAAATTAACCGAATATAATTATGTTAAATGGAAAAGTGACAAGAATGTTATCTTGGTCTGCGAAGACCTTAAATTTATCCTAATGGAGGAATGGCCTCCCGAGCGAGCACAAAATACCGGAAAAACTGCACGTAATACCTATAATAATTGGATTAAAGCTGATGAGAAAGCCCATAGCTATTTGATAGCATCCATGTCTGAGGTTCTTACTGCACAACATGAGCCTATGGCGACATCATCAATGATTATACAGTCATTACATAACATGTTTGGGCAACCTTCAGACCGGTAACAATATGAGGCAATAGTCTTTGTATTGACCGCTAGAATGAAGGAAGGCACATCAGTCCAAAACCATGTGTTAAGGATGATGTCTCATTTTAATATGGTTGAAACTCATGATGCACGTATCAATGTGAAAAGCCAGGTGACAATGATCATGAAAACCCTTTCGAAGAGTTTTCTGCAGTTTAAAAACAATTGTTATATGAATAAGTTGACTTTTATGTTGACTGAACTGCTAAATGAACTCACCAATTACGAGTCCGTTATGAATGGTCCCCGTAGGTCCAATGCTGAGGCAAATATTGTCGAATCTTCTAAATCTGCAAAGAAGAAAAAAAAAGGCAATTGGAAGGCTAAGGCAAAACCAATGAAAAAGAATAACAACAAAATCTCTAAAGGAACCAATGCCAAAAGAAAATGTTTCCATTGTGAAAAACAAGGGCATTAGAAAAGGAATTGTCCAAAATACCTTGCTGAGCTTAAAGAGAAGAAGAATATAGGTAAATACGATTTACTTGTAATTGAGTCTCTTTTGGTGGAGGATGATAAATCCATATGGATTGTTGATTCTGGTGCCACTACCCATGTTTATTATTCTTTACAGCTACTTGACTCATGGAAGGACCTTGCTGAAGGTAGCTTTTGTTAGGGTTGGTGCTCAGAGTGCCAATCCGGATTGTATTTATGTCCGATTCATAAATACGAACAATGCCCTTTTCCAAAATATTACTTATTTAATGGTAGCACCTCTTGTCTTTTATATACATATTCGATCTAATTACGATTAGATATCTAATTATGATTAGATTGAATCTAAATCTGATTTAGTGATATGTGTATATTAGACAAAGACCCTAGGATTTACAACGTAGTGCGCAATTACAACGTAGTTTGTAATTGACATTGGGAAGCGTCACTATAAGTTTTATATCCTTAAATAAAGTTCGTGGTCAAGATTTATAAACACGGGTCGGTTAGTAAAATCTGCTGAGACAAGTACATTTCGTATATCGTGACTTGGTCCGATGATTTATCCCAATGAACCATGAGTCTCGGGAGACTTGTATAGATATGTAGGTGTTTATCTGATAAATACTGAACAACTCACTGAAGATTTCCTAATATATGGTGCACCATCGTCAATAGGAATCTTCTCGAGTTGAGCGAGTATAGTGGTCCTACGACTTGAGATACCACTGTAGATATATAAGTTATCCTTCATACTTTGACGGAAGTCACGTCACCGATCTATTTAGATCATACCTCTGTCTGTTCGTTGGGTGTGGACTGCTGCTCATGATATCCAATGCGTATCAAGATAGAAACTGTCAGTCCTGTGTACATGACATACGCATCCTACATATGTTTGCGATCTAGTAACCCATGGTTGTGGTATAACTTCGGAAATCAGTTTCGAGTGTTATTTAGAGATCGTAAATTTGAAAAGTCGACTATATTATACCATAAGGATTTGACGTTCTTATCTATATCCAAATTATAATATAGATAGCCTGTGACGGAGGGATTATACGTATGCAATGACCTCGACTTGCATATTTTAGCAAGATTATCTATGGTCGTCATAATTCACGAGTGAGTGAATTATGGACACGAAATTGGATTTCATGACAGATAAACATAAACTTAGAGAGTCCCACAATATGAAGTGTAGTCGTTGAGCACTTGGGCAACTCTTTATGAATAATACAGATTATTCATAATACTTCATCGAATTAAATGAGTTAATTCGAATCGTTTAATCGGTTAAATGAAAACACATGCTTTAGGGGATTTTGGTCAATCGTAATAATTATGTATTTGTATGTGATGCATAATTTGATTAGATACTCATTAATTAATTGGAAAATGAGAATTTGACACATACCATTAATATATGTATTTGTTATTTAATGTAAATAAAAATACATATATAATAATTATTATATTAATTAATTATTTTGGTATTTAAATATTAAATATTTGAATAATTAAATAATATCCATATTACATAAATGTTATGCAATATGTTTAATTATTATTGATACATGTGGCATGTTTTAATTAAGCTTAAGTGTGCAAATTTGATTTGTAAACTTAAAGCTTATCTTATCTTGTTTTTAATTTAATGAAATTAAAATATAAAAATGACCAAAATACCCTTGTAGAGTCGGTCATGGATTGTTTTAAAGTTGAAATTTTTTTCGTTTCACTCGTTTGAACACCATGGCCGAAACTTCATCCTAAAAAAGCTCTCAAATTATTTTTGATGATTCAAGATGGAAAATGAAGAAAAAAACTTAAGGAATTAGAGGATTAAAGGTAATTCTACAAATTCCTAAGCTTAGAAATTATGTTTCTTATTTCTTGATGATCTAGTGAGATCCTAGGGTTTCTTCTTTTCTATAAATTTGGGGCTTTTTGGACTGGAGGATGAATTGGAAGGCTTTGTGCATGTGTGAAGTTATTTTGGATGATATTATTGTAATATTGATTCAATTTTATCATTTGATGATATGTTTCCATTCGAGAGTGTTATGACCATTCTTGTAATACCTAGAATTGTTCTTGGGTGGTTTATTTGTGGTGACTTTATTTGGTGTTAAGATTAATTAGATTAATCTTGGAAAATTATATTTTAAGCATGAAAAATTGATATATTTTGCTTCTGGATCAGATCTAGAAATTCTGTATATTGGTGATGAAAAATATGTCATATGAATGTATTGGATGTGTTTTGGGTGTTGGAACAATTGCCGGAAATTATTTCGGAGTTGAAATAAGCGAAAACGGTGAAAAACGACATTAATGGGTGACTTTTGAGTCAACCGGGTGACGACTGCCCAAACAGTGAATTTGTCACTATTTGGGCAGCCCATGAACTGCCCTAATACTATTGGGGCTGACCTAGATAGCCCTCATGTGTATTGGGTAGTCGGTTCGGTTAAAAACGTGTTTTATGCCATTTTGCAGAAAAACATTTTCGTAAAAGTTTTGCGATGTTTCTTAGTTATTTTTGTCGTTATTTGATATCGAATAAATACATTTAGGTGAAATATGAATGAACTATTTATATTAGATATTGAATAATTTATTCGGTAATTTAAAAAATTTTAAAATTACGATTTCGCCCAAACCGCGCTTCCGTCGCGCCCTTTGCCCGAAGCTCTAACTGTTTTACCATGAGAGTTGGGACAGGGGATGTTGTTTCAGTAAAAGCAATGGGAGTTTCAAATTTGAATTTTAATAACATTTATTTATGTTTGAATGGTGTGCTATATAATCCTGGTTTTCACTGGAATTTGATTTCTGTAACAAAATTTATGTAATGTGTTTTTCTATTTCATTTAATATTAAGTAAGTTATTATTAGTAGAAATGGATTAAATATATACACGGGAAACTCCGAAAATAATTTATATGTATTAAGGCCGTTAATGCATGAATCACTGTTTAATACTGAAATGTTTAAGATTGAAGGATCTAAAACTAAACGGTAGAGAATTTCTCATGATGATACCTATTTATGGCACCTTAGACTTGGTCATCTAACCTTGACTGGATAGATAGACTAATTAAGAAATGAATTTTAAATCAGTTAAGACTCGGTACTTTACCTGTCTGTGAATCCTGTCTAGAATACAAAATGACTAAGAGACATTTTATGGGAAAAAAAGGATAAGAGCTGAAGAAACATTTGAGCTAATACATGCAGACGTTAGCGGACCGATAAATGTAAAAGCCCGAGGGGGTTTTGAATACTTCGTCACTTTCATTGACGATTATTCTAGATATGGGTATGTTTACCTAATGCACCACAAGTCAGATACATTTG
Source organism: Zanthoxylum bungeanum (assembly GCA_019454045.1). NCBI lineage: Eukaryota > Viridiplantae > Streptophyta > Magnoliopsida > Sapindales > Rutaceae > Zanthoxylum > Zanthoxylum bungeanum. The sequence goes on along the minus strand of SKCR01036983.1, from coordinate 40,881 downwards.
AAAAGTTCAAAGAGTATCATGCTAAGATTGAGAACCAGTTAGGTAAAAGCATCAAAATTCTACGATCAGATCGTGAAGAAGAATACCTTGATAGAGATTTCGAGGAATTTTTAGTTGAGCATGGGATTGTTTCATAACTCACAGCACCTGGAACACCACAATAAATGGTGTTGCAGAAAGGAGAAATCGCACCCTACTGGACATGATGAGATCAATATTTAGTTATAACACTCTACCTAGTTCACTCTGGGGGTATGCATTGCAAACTGCAATGTATATCATGAATGTAGTTCCTTCTAAGTCTGTTTCTAAGACTCCTTAGAGTTATGAAATGTTCGTAAAGCTAGTTTATGACATTTCCACATATGGGGGTGTCCGACAAATGTGCTAAAGAACAAGACTACAAAGTTGGAACCATATTCACATGTGTGTCTATTTGTAGGCTATCCTAAGGAAACTATCGGTGGATTCTTTTATAGTCCAAAAGATAATAAAGTATTTGTGTCGACAATTGCTACTTTTATAGATGATGACTATATGAGAGAGTTCAAACCTCGAAGTAAAGTGTTATTTGAGGAGTTACTTGCTGTACGGGCCAAATTTGGTTCAAGGGTAATTTTGACCTTTCGCTTCAGGCCCACTACTGGATGCACCCCCGAAACCCCCTCAACAAACCCCAAAGGCGTAATACAGGCCCAGGCCCAATGAGTTTCAACACTTGTGACCAAAGGACCATCCAATGGCTAGTCCACTTAATGCCCAGCCTTATAAACAAGAACCAGCCGTTCCAGCCTACAAATGGGCAGATGCACTAAATACCCCTCATGAAGTTGATCGTAACTGACTCCCAACGGACAAGTAATCAAATAGCAGTAAATGCACATGCACCCTTAAAGGCATGTATATAAACAAAGAAGGTCTAGGGAGAAGTAGGAAGCTCTCATACTCTTAGCATTAGAACATTCACTCCATAATTCTTATAATCATCAACCTACCGCCCTCACGGCAATATACGGGAATCAAGATAATATCATCTCTTGTTCTCCATCTTACTGTGTTTATAGGTCATCTCCTCTACTGACTTGAGCGTCGGAGTGCCCCATGCACCCACCACACCGGTGGGCAGAACTCCCGCTCACTCTACCTGTGTTTTGCAGGATCGCTAGTGCCCATCTCGATGAAATCTCAATTGTGGACCTCGGGTGAAAACCAGCATCCACAGTTTGGCGCCCACCGTGGGGCCCTAACAATTTATAATGAGCAAAGATATCTCCATCTACGACCCTTACATACATGACGATTCATAACTTCAAATATGGAACAGACACCAGATCACATGGCCGCTCAGTTGGCCATTCTCCACGAACGACAATCAGTTTTAGAGAGAGAAGACACGGTCGTGCGAAGCTTCAATACGAGCCTCCAAAAGCAGAATGAGCAAATGACCACTTCTTCTCAACGAAGCGAAGTTTCATATCACCCAAAGAGTCTCGCCATTTTTATTGAGAAATCTATGAGCCATCATCTGGACTAATCTACATACTTCTTCCAGACCATATGAGAATAATCCTCCAACATACCCGGTCAACCAAGAAGTATTTTCTAGGATTTTCATCTATTCCGGACTATTTGGAAGGATTGTCATCACTTCCATAAAACATGAAGGTTTGACATCTTCTCCAGTCGACATTAAATGATTGTTATTTATTCTCTATATGAAATATATGAATTATCATTAGCTCCAGACTACATAGGAAATCCTCCACCATATCTAATAGAATGAAGAATTTCAAAGGCCTTAGTTAGGTCCAGTCGACCTCTATCGGGTCTTGTAGAATGAAGTGTGAAGATCCGCATGGACTTTCATTAGGCCCAGTCTACCATAGTCTCACTGACCTTCATCAGGCCCAGTAGACCGTAGACTCTCGGTCATTTATGAAGTCTTGTAGAATAAGGACAATTATGGACCTTCAAGTCTAAAAAAATAGAGAGCAATTTAGGAGTTTTATCAGATCTGGTAGAGTTGGGGTAATCTGAAAATGATAACTATGATAAATTTAGATGGAAAAACCTATCTACATACTTCTATTCCTTCCTTTCAAATAAACAATCTCAGATGGCGATACATGCGCCTGTTTTGATCTAGCCAATCGGTTAAAAAAAGTCAGGGTTTTCATATTTTGCTTGCGTATTGGAAGTGTCCAGTCTACACACGCTGTCATGAAGAAAGCTCTTTGCCACGTGGCCATACGTGGACTACGAGAGAGCCAGCCCACAATGAGCAAAAATGTGTAGGTTCCAAAAGATTTCAAGCTGTCTATAACATTAAATGCTCCATTAAGTTCACATGATTACAACTAATCAACAAAAGAAACCAAAAGTTAAACATGGCGTGAAGCTAACTGCCTCTATACTAAAAGTCGAGCCAATGAAGAACTCACTAGCCACTCTACATACAAGGGATAAATACCTTCAACACGCCTAATGAATCGACCCACTAATGAAAGCCCCAATCAAATTTGAAAACGCAGAATTCATGTTACCCATAACCTGATGGTGAGAAGCTTATCCTCCTCCATCATTAAGAGTCGGGGTCGAGGGTCCTTTTAGGTATGAGTTTGATGATAACAAAGCAGACTTATTCCCATCGGCAATGAAAGAATTATTGTTCACATCAATGCCTACCCCAGTGCTTTTACCCATATTTGGATAAGACCCATTGGTTGAATGGGAAGCAGAATTCAAAAGAAGATGCCCAGATTCCGACTTACTCAAGTACGAATGACTTGGATCACCTTGCAGATAGAAAAGACTATGTTGATCATCATTTTCATGTTGATTTTGAGACCTAGAATGGTTCTCTTGATCTGCCACGCCATCAGTTGGCAGATTCAAGCCAGACAAAACGGCTACTAGCTCTCCAGCAGTTGGTATGCGTGGACTAGGAGCTATAGCTATAAGTTGAGGATCTGGTGTAGTGCTCATGGACAATGAGGCACCTAGAGTAGAGGCATATGAATGAGAAGCCGTTGCATCTATGTTCTGAGCTAATGATATGCCATGTTTATTCACATCAGAACCCAAGGCATCAATAGATAAATCATGATGCAGATGAGAAAACGAGGTTTCAGGACTCTTAATATCATCCTCAAATGCATTACGGCTAGGTGGACGAGAAGGGTGCCTTGAGACAAGAGCCGCATGATTCATACTATCCTTGATGATCCCAGTAATGCTCTTCTGCCTACTCCCTAATCCCAAACCTGGCAAGCCTATCAACCCAATAATGCACAAATCTCGTCCACAATTTCATTCGATAGGACAAATAGATGAAGATACAACAAGGGAGTGTCCCACTCAACACTATAATGATGTCTCGGCTAAAGGAGGATGTTATAGATAAAGACCACGCTACATTCAACTAGGTGAATGGCCCACTCACCAATTTCAAAAATTACCGGGCATGGCATTTTTACAATAATTCAAACTACACTGCCCATTCGACAAAACTGCATATAAAGAATAAGTGCCACACTGGCCAAAGCTATGGGCAAAACTCTTACAACTAAAGTCGTCTGCAAATCAAGAAGGTCCAGGAACAGTTTTAAAAAAAATATGGAGCATGCATGAAGAGTTACGAGCCCCCATTCCATTCCACACTCCATTCCACATGCATATCACATGTAGCACAAAGCTTCAAAAATCATGTGATTTCCAATCAAGGAAAAGAAGCATCTAATGTTCGACATTGGCAGAGGCACCATTTGACGCTACATGCACATAAGTGTAGCATTGGCTAATATCCCACTCGACATAATGCAAAAATTATCTGGCTGAGGCACCATTGGACACTACATATATAAATACATATCATTTATCATAGGACTCATTCGACAGGATGTAGGTTGGCATCAAGGAGTGGTGCCATTAAACACTACACACATAAAGGTTTTTCATTGATCATTTTCCCCACTCGACATAAATGAGATGATAAAATATCTTGTTCATTCAATTCCCATACAACAAGGTGGATGGGCATCGACCCACGGTACATAAAGAAAATTACCATCTCTTCCTCAGACGACATTAAAGGTTAGTCATCTTTTCCATACTACGTTGATTTCATATTACCAATTCTAGACTACATAGAGAATTTTTTATCATGCCTATAATGAAAGATCATTAGAACCTACATCAGGTTCAATCGAACAACCTCCATCTAGTAGGTAGAGTGAAAATTATTTTGGACCTCCGTGAGGTCTATTCGACCTTAGACCCTCACTGACCTTTGTTGGGTCTTGTAGAGTAAGGATGGTAGTATGAGGAATAAAGACCCTCATTGATATTTAGAAGGTATCGTAGTGTGAGAAGTGAAACCCTCTTTGACCTTTCTTAGGTCTAATAGAGTCAAGAATATGATGACCTTGTACTTTCATCTAGTCCATTAGTCAAGTCCATTTGACAGTAGCATCATAGAAGAGTAAAGAAGTAATGACCTTCACCAAGCTCATCCTATTGTAGTATCTTAGGCCTTCTTTAGGTCTAGTGTAGTAAGAAATGAATTTGATCGACATTCATCAAGTCCATACGACAAGTCCATTCAACCGTAGTCTCACAGACCTTCATCAGGCCCAGGAGAGTGAGTGACGACCTCTTTAGACCTTCAGGTCCATTCGACAATTCCATTCGACAGTGGTTTATAGAATATAATGGTGACCTTGATGGATTTCATCAAGTTCATTCCATTATAATATCGTAGACCTTCTTCAGGTCTAGTATAGTGACTGATGACCTTCTTGGACCATCATCAGGTCCATTTGATAGCCTATTCGACAGTAGTCTCATTGATCATCATCGGGTCTTGTAGTATGAGAAAGAAAGACCCTCATAGACCTTCATCAGGTCTAGTAGAGTAAAGACCCTCATTGACCCATGTTTAGATCATGTAGGATGAGGAGTGAAGACCCTCTTGAATCTTCATCATGACTAGAGTGTGTAGACTCTTCCATGTACCTACATCAGATATAATAAAGTGTTTAGATTCCCAGGTACTTTCTTCAGGAGTGTGTAGTGTAGACTTTCTTGGACCTTCATCGTGAGTAGTAGAATGAAAACTTGCTTAGACCCCCATCACATCCGGTAACCAGTTGTATGGAGATTGTCCTGACAGTCATCTGGTTTAGTCGACTGGGGACATCCCTCATGTCTCATGTAGAGTCGAGTTCAATACAAGACCTTCTTCTGGTCTAGATAAATTTGAAGACTCCCCTGCTCCTTGACCAGCAGTATGGAGATTGTCCTGACCGTCATCTGGTTCAGTCGACTAGGGACATCCCACATGGCTCATGTAGAGTCGAGTTAAATATAAGACTTTTATCTGGTCTAGATAAATCTGGTCCTTGACCAGTAGTATGAAGATTGTCCTGACCGTCATCTGGTTCAGTCGACTGGGGACATCCCCACGGATTTATATCGAGTCAAGTTGATTTACACATGTCGAATGACTTATACCTTTCTGGCCTCAGCAAGTCCAGTCAACCGGGGACATCCCCCATAGACCCATGTCTAGTCAAGTTGTAGACATGATTTACACATGTCGAATGACTTATACCTTCCTGGCCTCAGCAAGTCTAGTCGATCAGGGAGACCCCCCATAAACCCATGTCTAGTTAAGTTATAGACATAGATTACACATGTCGAATGACTTATACCTTTCTGGCCTCAGCAAGTCCAGTCGACAGGGGACATCCCCCAGAGACCCATGTCTAGTCAAATTGTAGACATGGATTACACATGTCGTATGACTTATACCTTCCTGGCCTCAGCAAATCCAGTCGACTGGGGACATCCCTCATGGACTCGTGTCGAGTCAAGTTGTAAACATGGTTTACACATATCGTATGACTTATATCATGACCTTCATCTGGTTCAGCCGACTAGGTACTTCCTCAATGGCTCTTGTCGAGTCAAATTCATAACTACACGTTCGTTTGGTCCAATCAGTAGGTATCATCAACGCTCGAGTACACCTACATACTAATGCATCATCTCAAACGACACAAGCGTCCAGTACTCTTCAAGCCAATGACTCATTGACTTAGAGAGTAGAGGATAAACTGTACGGGCCAAATTTGGTTCAAGGGTAATTTCGACCTTTCGCTTCAGGCCCACTACTGGATGCACCCCCGAAACCCCTTAACCAAACCCCAAAGGCGTAATACAGGCCCGGGCCCAATGAGTTTCAACACCTGTGACCAAAGGACCATCCAATGGCCAGTTCACTTAATTCCCAGCCTCACAAACAAGAACCAGCCGTTCCGGCCTACAAATGGGCAGATGCACTAAATACCCCTCATGAAGTTGATCGTAACTGACTCCCAACGGACAAGTAATCAAAGAGCAGTAAATGCACATGCACCCTTAAAGGCATGTATATAAACGAAGAAGGTCTATGGAGAAGGGGGGAAGCTCTCCTACTCTTAGCATTAGAACATTCACTCCATAATTCTTATGATCACCAACCTACCGCCCTCACGGCAACATACGAGAATCAAGGTAATATCATACATTGTTCTCCATCTTACTGTGTTTATAGCTCATCTCCTCTAATAATTTGAGCGTCGGAGTGCCCCCGGCTCCCACCACACCGGTGGGCAGAACTCCCGCTCACTCTACCTCTGTTTTGCAGAATCGCTAGTGCCCCTCTCAACGAAATCTCAATTATGGACCTCGGGTGAAAACCAGCATCCACACTTGCTGGTACGACTAGTATACCATTTTCAAATCTTTACAAAGACATAACACCATCTATATTTGAAATTCATATGCAAGTTTATCAGCATACCATACCACCTAGACGTAGAGGGAAGGTTGTGAGACAACCTGAACGCTATCTAGGAAATGGTGAGTTGCAAGTTGTTGCATCTTATGATGGTATAAATGATCTATTGACCTATCGTAGTGCAATAGAAGATACTGATAAAAAGTAATGGCTCAAAGCCATGAACCTTGAGAAGGAGTCTATGTACTCTAACTAAGTCTGGGAACTTGTAGACCAATCTGATGAGTAAAACCTATAGGTTGCAAGTGGATCTATAAGAGAAAAAGAGGAATAGATGGGAAAGTACAGACTTTCAAGGCTAGGCTAGTGGCAAAGGGTTATACCCAGAAAGAGAGAGTTGACTATGAAGAAACTTTCTCGCTAGTAGTTGTGCTTAAATCCATTAGGATTCTTCTTTCCATTACCGCATATTATGACGATCAGATTTGGCGAATGGACGTCAAAACTACATTCTTGAATGGCAATATTGATGAGAGTATTTATATGGTACAACCAGAGGGGTTCATTACCCAAGGTCAATAGCAAAAAGTTTGCAAGTTGCAAAGGTTCATTTATGGACTTAAGCAAGCATCTAGATCTTGGAACATAAGATTTGATACTACGATCAAGTCTTATAACTTTGAGCAGAACATGGATGAGCCTTGTGTCTACAAGCGCATCATTGATAGGAAGGTGATTTTCCTGGTGTTATACATTGATGATATTTTACTCATTGGGAATGAAGTAAAGATATTATCGGACATGAAAATATGGCTAGCGAACCAATTCCAAATGAAAGATTTGGGAGAGAAAAGTTATGTACTTAGGATTCTGATCATTCGGGGATCGCAAGAAATGACTGTTAGCAATGTCTCAAGCAACCTATATCGATAAGATTCTTGTACGATTTGGTATGTAAAATTCCAAGAAAGGTAATTTACCTTTCAGACATGAAATTCATTTGTCAAAGGAACAGTAACCTAATACGCCTCAAGGAGTTGATGAGATAAGACATATACCATATGCTTTAGCGGTTGGAACTTTTATGTATGCTATCTTATGCACGAGAACGAATATCAGCTTTGCAGTGGGAGTGTTCAGTAGGTTTCAATCCAACCCATGATTAAATCATTGGGTAGTAGTGAAACATATTCTCAAGTATCTTCGGAGAACGAGAAATTATATGCTTTATATACAAGTCAGGATATGATTCTGAGAGGATATATAGACTCTGATTTTCAGACAGATGTCGATTCTAGGAAATCAACATCTGGATCAGTATTCACCCTAGGTGGTGGGGCTATAGTATGGAGGAGCATAGAGCAATCTTGTCTTGCGGACTCCATCGTGGAGGCTGAATATGCAGCAGCTTGTGAAGCAACTAAGGAAACAGTCTAGCTCCATAAGTTCTTAACAGATCTGGAAGTTGTTCCAGATATGGATAAACCGCTCACACTTTATTGTGATAATAGTGGTGCAATGGCGAACTCCAAAGAACCAAGAAGCCACAAGAGGGGTAAGCATATTGAGATGAAATATCACCTCATCAGGGAGATAGTTCAGAGAGGTGATGTCATTGTCACGCAAATTCCATCCGCATACAACCTTGCTGATCCGTTTACAAAGACCTTATCAGCTAAAGTGTTTGAAGGTCACCTAAAGGGTTTAGGATTACATGACATGTCCCATTTGCTTTAGTCCAAGTGGGAGATTGTTGGGATTTATGTCCTAAAGCTTCATGTATTGTAAAACGGAATTAATTATTGTAATAATAATAAATGTATTATTCATTTTATCAAAGTTGTTTGATTTATATCGCATATTGTCCAATGTCTTGTTTACCTTGATTACTATTGTACCTTCAGACTGAGTGTATGTTTGATGCACAAGAAGGTTTTTGTCTAAAGTTAGTAATTTAAATAGTCCGTAGAGAGCAAACAAAGAGGGCCATTTGTTTGTGCTTTATCTATAGCTGCGGTCCATTCTATACTTATACGATGACCTTGATTCGGGATCGTTCATGTAGCGACATGGGAATGGAGGCACCTTGTATGATGAGATCATATAAGACTGGACTCAAATAAATACGAATTTTTTTAAATATCCATTAACTAAAAAAATTCATTTTATCTAATAGATGGTCATATATGGATTCGATGTTAATCCTTAGTGTACTACGAACTCCTACATGATAGGCTATATCCTTTAATTTACTATGGTGAGGTTGGTGTCGCATTCCCGGCCAATAACTACGTATTTTGGGGATATGGTTTGGTGTGTAGCTGAGAAAATTTTACATAAATATGGAATTCACTCATTCTTACGAGAAGTAGAAGAATATTTTTTTAAGAGTTGATTTAGGATTTGAACAATTTGAGCGCTCAATTTTTCTATTGCGAATAGAAATTTTATATTCATAATTGTTATGAATTAATTGTTCATTATAGAATCAATGGTGTTTAAGAGACAAAATATTTAGAGGGGTTTAACGGACTTATGACTTGTCTCTATTTATGAGATATTCGTGTTATGAATATAAAATTTCTATTCGCAATAGAAAATTTGAGCGCTCAACTTTTCTATTGCGAATAGAAATTTTATATTCATAATTGTTATGATTAATTGTTTATTATAGAATCAATGGTGTTTAAGAGACAAAATATTTAGAGGGGTTTAACGGACTTATGACTTGTCTCTATTTATGAGATATTCGTGAATGACTATATCCATATGTAATTACTATATCGATGAACACCGAAGTTGTTCGGTTTTATCTTATCCATCTACGGTAACGGGAGTTCAACTTTGAGTTTTTAGTGAAATAACGCAGAGTTAATAATTTGTAATATTTGATTAAAGAGTTTAATTAATATTTCGGAGCTCGGAACCGTAGGTCCATTTGATTCTTATGCTAGCTCGATTAACTGTAGCAAACCTAATATAATTAGATTGTCTAATTATATGCTCACTTTATATTTATCTATTATTAATGAGATTAATAATATTTATTGTCACAAATGAAAACCATGTTAAATTAGTTTAACTTAATGTTTTTCTAGAATTCTTTGGTTATGAAATAATCAAGTCTTGATTATAAGATAATCAAGTTAGTAATAATTATGAGATAATTATTACAACATAATTGAAGGAAAATAAATCATTATTAAGATATTGATTTTTATTTACCATTGGAGACAAAGCCATATGGCTTACCATGTCATCCAAGTAATTATGTCTATTAGGTGAGATGTATACACCTAATATATTTTTCATTAGATGATGCATTTTATGCTTTGGTATGGCCTCTACATTTATGTGTCTGCCATTGAAAGAAATCATTAGATTCTTAATGATAAAGTCTTTGTCTTTAACTTATCATTTCTTATGCTTTGGTATGACAGACACATTTTTGTGTTAGCCATTTCAAGAAAGCATTAGATGCTTAATGACAAGGTTAGTTGGCTTGTGTAAGAGAATATAATCTCTACCATTTCTCTCACTTCTTAAAGTTAACATTTTGTAAACATTCACACAATTTTTGTGAGAAAGATTTGAGAGAAAATAGAGAGAGTTCAAACATTCACAAGTGTTGTGAGAGTGTTTGAAATTCCTAAAGCCAAACACCAACTGTGACATCTTGATTCTCTAAATCGTTTAGAGTTTAATCTTTTTGAGTGAAGCCCACACTTCGATTTGTTAGTTTCGATTCATATTTCGAAAGATCGAGTAGTTGATCCAAGTGTTGGACATCAAAGGATTGATTTTGGCTACTACAAAGAAAATTTTAAAGAACCATATTGGACTCGGTGCCACCACAAGCAACTTCCGCCGCTCTAAGGAAAGTCGTTTCTTACATTCCCTAAGAGTGAATTACCATTAATATTAACAACACAGTTTGAAGCTAATAGATAGAATATGGACATAATAATGAAGGATATAGAAAATGAAGGAGCGGATGCGAACCCCATCAAAGTAAATGATACTTTTTCCTAGTGTATTTACTATAGCCAAGGTGTAGTCTATTAACTAGATTATCATTCAAGCTAGGGAAATAATAGCAATATGCATCCCTAGATTCTTATGGAAGGTATATAGATACCCCTCAACTTCAATACTAATAAGGAATTACACAAGTAAAGAGAGTATCTAACAGGATATGCGGATCACAAGACAACTGAATAGTTTAACCAGGGAAATCTAAGAGAATTAGATCAGAATTATTAGATGATTATATTATGTAAAGAATGAAAAGGTTTGAATTCGATATAGACAAGGTTAAGTTTAAAGTAATAATCTTATAAATTACGATAAGCATGGACTTAAAGTGGATAAAAATTTAAAAGGGGTAAAGAAGTCAAAGTAAGTAATTCGCAAGATATATAATAATCGACTTACAAGAGTTTCCATGATATCAGTATAGAGGAATTAGTAATACAGTGATACGAAATCAAAAGTGAGTGTACCGAGACTTAAGGAATGCATGAACCTTTAAAGAGATACTCAATAAGGAAAAAATGATCTATTATAGAAAAAATTTGGAGTACTGTTGGAAGAAATAATTTGGGTAGTTTCAAACAGAAATGCAATAAGGTGAGAGTCAATATTTGATAAGTAAATAAGGGAATCTTAGCTTCAAAGTAACCAGTATGTGTATTTATAACTAGTAGTTAAGAAAATCACCATAAGTGGTCTTGATGTGAGCTGCTAGTGTCAATCATCTGTCATCTAAAGTTTATGAGATGTCAATAATTGGAAAAATACAAATGTGCAGTAGGAAAGTCAGCTGTTCGCCTTAAAGGGCAACCATTAGAAAGAGACTAGAGACAAATTACGCAAAAATCCATCTCATTTAGAGATTTATGGTGTTGAAAAGAAGATTGTGCAGGCCCTCACACCTTTGCTCTACATCTTATCACCATAAACTTGTTACCCTTTCAAATCAAGCATGAATACTGTGGAAGTGTCTTATGAATAAATTATTGTTACCTTTTTCCTATAAAGAGATGTTTAAATCTTTAGTGAATGATCAAGAAGTTTCTTCCATGACATCTTCCTTTGTTAATCATAACCTCTGCCCAAAGGCTAGTAGAGCTAAAGTGGTATATCAAAAACTTTACAAATGGCCAGTTATAGATCGAGCAATCATAGATTCTAAATATGTTCAAGATCTTCAGAGGGATATTTACAATTGCCTATATACAACTCCATCTGCCATGTTGCCTAGAGATATTGTAATGGATATCGTGAATCGAGTTCCTACTAATTTCATAAGGTAGTGTTTTATTCTTCAAACCATCTAGAATGGAAAAACAGATAGCTTAATACAATACAAAAATAATTCTGCCATTGTTCACTGTGGATATCACATATATCATTCCAACTTGGGTTCTTGAATGGATTTATTTTTGGGCCAAGTCCAATTCATCCTAACAGTCCCAGTATCCTAGAAGCCAACCTTTGTTAGCTTTCCTTATTCGTTAATAATATTTTACATCAATGGTATAAGCGCCACCAAAGTATTACTGTCTGGATCGAAACCATTATCCCAGAATAGACGGATGACTATTCATATATGTTCCACCACATTCATCTGATTAGAATCATACCGTCACACCAGGTCACTGATTGTAGACTTACTAATTGGCCATCGAGACCAAAACTTAGAGCCTATTACAGTTATGGGGATTTTTTTAGAAGCGATTACCTTCCGTCATACCTATGATCTTAGGGCTCTCTCTGCAAACTCTGTTCACCAAAATTTAGAGAGTAATATTATTGAAATAGACTGACAACTCTTCACTACTATTGAAGAGTCATCAAGGAGTATTGTCCAATGTTATAACAAAATCAAGTTTCCTGATAGTCTCCAATCCCAAATCATTGTGGGTGACATTCCTATGTCCTATAGTGCCCAAAATCAATGGGAAAAAATCAATATGAAGATGATCGTGTTCTTGCCTTACAATCAAATTATTATATCCCCTAATGTAACCTTCACTGTTATATTTTGTTGCTTATTATTATTGTTGCCTATACTTATTTTACTTAAAGTCTGAATTAATATAGTGTTGTTATTCTTGAATAAAGGATATATCCTACAAAGATTCTTGTTGTTTTTTCCTTAAGTCAATAATGAAGAATTCGAAAATCACAGTTATTATAGTCAAACAAGATGTTGAGCTTAGTATGGATAAAGAAGATATGACTTAAGTATAACTGTCTGAAAAGTCTTAAGAAGCATCAAAATATAATTGATAGCTTACTTGGATATTGACTTAGAGAATGTCGAACTAATTAAAGGTCTAGAAACGAAGTTCCTTGATGCATGAAGGTGGTTGGAGTATGATGGTAAGTATAAAATACTCAGCAGGAGTTTACCACGATGGTCACATTACTCCATGGTTGATAGAAACTTATGGGAGATTGTCAGAAAGTAGTATGATATAAATGATAAAACAGAGTTGGCTATGAGAAACCCTATATATTGGAATGTATTGGAATCTATGGAATTGGATATTGTGATTGATTGGTATTGCAATAAATTGATCGTATTTGGATTGATAATAACATGTTTTATTATTATAAGTTACTGGAGTGATGCTTGGCGGTTAAATTCTTGTGTTTTAATATTGAAGTATTGAGGAATATTTGTGGGAGATGGTAATGTTGATATTGGTGTTATATGTTAGTTTATGCAGTGAAAAGCTAAGACCAGGATAATGGGTGAATTCAACCATTTGTGGTAAGATATTTAATATCCAGAGTTTCAAGGCAAAATTTCAGAATTTCAATTTTTAATAGAGATTCGACGACGAATCTCAATTAAGGGGGAGAGAAAAATATAACACCCCAGTAACCTGACGACTACTAAGTTAGGAATGACATAATACTTGATATTTGATCATATAAAAATATGTATTAGGCTCATGAAATTACTTTAAGCACATTCGGCGAATTTCTTGTAGTACCGATACAAAATTCATTCTAAGGTTCCATACAAATAATTTTTAGTATTCGGACCATAGATTTCTCATACGATATCTGATTTCTATGAATTTTATATTGTTGGAAAGCTAAGACCAAGATCTACAACTTTCATGTTGGACGTTTCTTCAAATTCGAACAAAAAATAGACAGAATTTGTAACACAAAATCAGATGAATAGTACTTATGGACTAAACTGAAAAATTCTTAAAATTTTAAACATTTTTCATCACTTTATCTTTTTCATCATGCCCCTAGTATAGAAGAGGACTCTTTTGCACTCAACTCTCATTTTTTGAAGGAGTAAAAACGTGAGAGAGGGGGAGAAGTACAAAACTTCCATTCAATTCTTTAACCAAATTTAAGGTAAATTAGATGCTTAATCACACATGCAAGTTAAGGAATGAGAAAAGAGAGGTTTGAAGACTATATTAGTGAAGAAATAATTGAAATCAAGGTGAGTATGGCTTGACCCAAATCTTTGATACAATGAGTTTTAATGATTTGATGATTATGGTATGTTATTTGGGTGTGCTTGATGTTGTTTACATGATTATTGTGATTGAAAGTTAGTAATTTGAAACCCCCCAAATTGTGAAATCCTTAAGTGTGAATTTGAGTTGGGGTTTATAAATAATTATGATTTGGTTTTGAGATGGTTTTTAAGAGTGGAATTGATGATATGTAATCTAATTGTTATAGTTGTAGCTTGTGAGATGTTGAGGAAATGATGTATAAAGTGAAATTGCAATTTCAGACCTAGAAAACAGCATCGCGTCGCGACATAAACCCTCTAATGTCGCGATGCGTGCTGGAAGAAAAAGGGTTATGGATGTGTGATGGTAGCGTCACGACGCTGGGTGAGTAGCGTCACGACGCTGGGTGAGTAGCGTCGCGACGCGGTGCTGTTTCAGGATATATTTTATTTCATTCCAGTTTTATCCTAAGATGTTTAGGGGCACTTTAAGGGCTTCATATAGAGAGTAGACACATGATAAGCCATAACATAATTGTAAAACATCAACCATTGATTGTATAAATTTTTCTATTTATTGTAAGGAAAACTAACGATTTCTTTGACCTTAGATCATAGGCCGGACACTTGGAGAGTACTTACATCGCATACCGTACCCGAATTTCCGTAGCACTGTGAGTGGATATTTTTCTTTCTTTTATCTGGTAGTATTTACTTTAGAGTTTTTAATTGTGATTTCCGATATGATTTTGCAGATTATGGATTTATTTATTTTACTTAAAATGATGATTTCATGTGAATGAGATATATGATTTAAGCTTTTGATAAAGTTTGGTTTCAGATAAATGCTTTGATGATGAAAATAATTTCAAAGATATGGATTATGATTTTGGAGGCATGTGGGAAAAATCCACATCAGATATAACTTGATACATATATGAAATTGACGAATATGAAATTGACGAATATGAAATCGACGGACATGGTATTGATGGATATCGGTATTGATACCAGATATAGACGTGTGCACACGAGATACATGACTAGAGATGACAAATGCCTCTAGATCCTAGGTATTGGTCTAGGTGGATTGTGAGTACTGTTGGTTTCTATTGATGTCCCAAGATCAATTTAAGCAAAGAAATGAATGAATATAACTAAGAAGCATAGCGGAAACATACTTACAAAGATCGGTTTTGGATGTGTAGATCAACAAAATTTCTTTTCTTTCCAAGCTCCAAGGTTCGGCCAAGAAGAGATTTGAGGAAGATGATGAAGCTCCATGCTTTTAGAAATCCAAGCTCTAAGATTCGGTTCCCTATCACCTTTGTTTGATCCTTGAATTTGTGCTAGCAAATGAAGAACAATCCAAGTTCTTCTTCTATATGGTTCACGGCATTGAGAGAATGAGAGAGAGAGAGTTATTTGTTTTTTACACTTTTGTTTTCTAAAAACAAAAATGAAAAAGCCTTACAAGAATTTGGCATATGCCTTTCAAAAGTCAAACCAAATTTTTGGCTCCAAAATGACATTAAATGCCCACAACCACCAACATCATGAATAGTGACTGTATGTCACTCACCAAAAAGGTGACAAATCATCAATCACTAAAGTGACAAGTGATGTGACTCTCGATGTGACTTGTGGGCCCCACTCGATTCAAAATGCGAGTGTGTTCGCAAACACTTCCGGGCTCAGTTTCGCTAATTCCGAATTAACGAATTTCCATCGCGACGTAATTAAATAATTATGCCTAGCGAAATTACTATTCACGTCGCTAACGAATTAATTCTAAATTAACTCGTTTGCCCGAAATAAAATCCGATTTTAATTCCGCGTCGAAATCCAATTTCGTTTAAAATATCGAATATATTATTTTGTCGGTTAATTCTAAATTAATCTTTCTCTACTTTATCCAAGATAAATTTTCTCCGCAATTAATTCCAGATTAATAAAGTTCGAATCAAACGTCATCGGTGAATCCTCGGGAAGCGACCCAAGAGATCCCGGATAAGTTGGTAGTAAATACAGTCGTCGAACTATCCGAACACGTACGTACCTCGTACTACGTCTTTACTGATTTACGAGACAAAGTTGACTTCTAGCAAAGCGCCATGCCTACCAAATTCTCCAGAAATATTCTTACTAGAATATACGATCTATATCAGGCGTAGTATACCGTAGTATTGCGTATTTCGATCCAGTATCAGATGTCACGTGCAAGGCCTGGGGCTGGAATAGTGCTTGCCCCGTACGAAGCGCATATCAGATATCAAGCAACTAGTTTCTTTGAATCGAATAATCATGACCTTGTCATATTATCCCGATGGTTGCAACACTATATAGAACCAGTTCTGAATCCCTGCGTGATCATCATCTTCATATGTCTGAAGTGATACTTCCGTCTTGACATCACATCCAATACACTACGATTCCCAATAAACCCAGCAGAGGCGTACATAGAACCTGTTAAAGCCATGGACGACCAAAACCAAAGTTTACCGATTGTTGCAAGTACTAGCGATGCAAGTCTCAGGTTAAGGCAAATACACCTACCCTGAAGCGGACTCCCATAGACACATATACATACTACCAATGGGATTCCGCGGGGTCTATCCAAAGCGAAGTTGTTTTCTGTACCATCGGTAAAACACAACCTCCTATCGCACTTGCATAAGTATCCTATACTTAAACATATGAGAACTATGCCGTTATGCCCTCACAACGCGCACAAGTGCAATTCTAGTCTATTCCGCATTATAGATGTCCAGTCTCGATAATACTACGACTATGGATATTTAATGATTAAACCTTTATGGATTGATACTGTCTCATATCATCTCAATCCGAAACTAATCATATGGACTTTTACCATTTATATATATCAAAGTAAATGAATCACAAATCGGTAAAAGGCAATTTCATTACTACATAGTTAATTTTGTACAAAAACACAATGTCTTTTACAAACAGTGACGCTATGGGTCATAATTGTCCAACAATCTCCCACTTGGCCTATAGCAAGTCACTCAAGCATCTAATACCTGAACTATGTACATGTCGCTCAAACTTTTACTGAGGAATCGCTTTCGTCAGCGGATCTACCATGTTGTCATCTGATGCGACCTTCTCGACCTTCACATCGCCACGATGTATGATCTCACGTATCAGATGGAAACATCGAAGAACATGCTTGGATCGTTGATGAGACCGTATTTCCTTAGCCTGCGCTATAGCCCCGTTATTGTCACAATATAATGGAATGGGCTCGGCTACTAACAGAACTACTCCTAATTCAATTAGGAATTTTCGGATCCAAACTACTTCCTTTGCTGCTTCAGCTGCAGCAATGTTCTCTGCTTCAGTTGTTGAATCGGCAATAGTCTCTTGCTTTGAAGATTTCCAGCTCACTACTCCGTTATTCAAACAAAATATGTACCCTGATTGCGACTTAAAGTCGTCTTTGTTGGTTTGGAAACTTGCATCGGTATACCCAGTTACCTCAAGTTCTCCATCTCCATAGATTAAGAAAGCATCCTTAGTTCATCTAAGATACTTTAGGATATTCTTAACCGTCATCCAATGACCTTCACCTGGATCGGCCTGATAGCGACTACACATGCTCAAAGCATAGAAGACATCAGGTCGTGTACATATCATGGCATACATGATTGATCTGACTGCCGAGGCGAACGGTATCCGACTCATGTTATCTCTCTCATCTTGAGTTTTAGGACACATGTCCTTAGATAGATAAACGTCATGTGACACTTGCAACAGTCCTCTTTTGGACTGATCCATGTTGAATCTTCAACACTCTGTCAATGTACGTACTCTGGGAGAGTCCAAGCAGCTTTCTGGATCTATATCGGTAGATCTTTATTCCCAGAATAAAGGCTGATTGTCCCAAATCTTTCATGGAGAATTTCAACGAAAGCCAAGCTTTCACCGACGTTAGCATGGGAATGTCATTGCCAATTAGCAATACATCGTCAACATAAAGGACAATAAAAGTTAGTGCTCTCCCACTAACCTTCTTATGTACACAAGGATCATCTTCGTTTTGAATGAAATCATATTCTTTTATGATCTCATCAAAACGTTTGTTCCATGACCGCGATGCTTGCTTCAGGCCATAGATGGACCGATTTAACTTACAAACCTTGTTTGCAAGTCTAGGCACGATAAAACCGTCAGGCAGTTGCATATAAACATCCTCCAAAAGTTTTCCGTTAAGGAAAGCGGTTTTAACGTCCATCTGCCATATCTCGTAATCGAAATATGCAGCAATAGCAATCATTATCCGAATGGATTTAATCATGGCAACGGGTGAGAAAGTTTCATCGTAATCAACACCATGTCGTTGACGATACCCATTCGATACAAGCCTAGCTTTGTATGTTTGTACGTTGCCATCCATGTCAGTCTTCTTCTTGAAGACCTATTTGCATCCAATAGGCTTTACGCCTTCTGGTGCATCAACCAGTGTCCAAACTTGGTTGGTGTACATGGAATCCATTTCAGATTTCATGGCTTCTTGCCATGAAGCGGAATCGATATCTTATATCGCTTTCTCATACGTAGCCGGTTCATCATCCTCAATGAGATTAATATCTACATGAGGTGAGATCAGAAACCCATACCTCTCAAGTTGTTTCCTGACTCTCTCCAACCTACGCGGTCCTTGTGTAATAGAAGATTGTGGTACAGTCCCATCCCTGATGGACTGTTCTTATTCCGTTGAGGATTCTATGTCAGGAACAGTATCACTCCGATTTTCATCGAGTTCTACTTTCCTCCCACTAATCACTGCATTTAGGAATTCCTTCTCAAGGAAAACCGCATGTAAAGCAATAAATACTTTGTTCTCTCGTGGGTGATAGAAGTAATATCCTTTGGTTTCCCTAGGATATCCTACGAATAGGCATTTATCTAATTTGGGCTCAAGTTTGGTAACTTCCAAACGTTTGACGTATGCCTAGCATCCCCAAATCTTCAGGAATGAGAAACCTGGTTTCTTTCCTGTCCATATCTCATACGGAGTCTGTTAAACAGACTTTGACGGAACCTTATTCAAAATAAGAATTGCACTGTTTAATGCATATCCATAGAAGGAAATAGGTAGCTTAGTGCGACTCATCATAGACCTAACCATGTCCAACAAAGTTCGGTTTCTCCGTTCGGATACACCATTTAATTGCGGTGTTACAGGAGGAGTCCACTGTGAAAGAATACCATATTCTTTCAAGTAATCTAGAAACTCATTGCTCAAATATTCGCCACCACGGTCCGACCGTAATGTGTTTATACTCTTGCCGGTCTGGTTTTCAACTTCGTGTCGAAACTCTTTGAATTTTTCAAAAGTTTCCGACTTGTGTCTCATAAGATACACATAACCATAACGCGATGCATCATCCGTAAAGGTTACGAAGTATTCATATCCACCTCTAGCCTGGCTAGACATGGGCCCACAAACGTCACTATGAACAAGGGCTAACAGTTCGGTGGCGCACTCACCTTTACCGCTAAAAGGTGATTTAGGCATTTTGCCTAATAAGCAAGATTCGCACACGTCATATGAATTTTGATCAAATCCGTCCAAGTACCCACTCTTTGAAAGTGTGGATATGTGACTCTTGTTTATGTGTCCTAGACGACAGTGCCACATATAGGTTTCATCTTTGTTACTCATTTTGAGCCTTTTGTTTGTTATATTATATGTTGGAGATAGATTTATATTCAAAATATAAAGACCATTATTTGCATTAGCAGTGCAAATTTGTATATCATTTTTATATAAGTAACACCCAGTGTTCCTAAATACAAAAGTATACCCACATTGGGTTAACATAGATACAGATATAATATTTCTAGTCAAACTAGGTACATAATAACAGTCATTAAGTTCAAATACATGCCCCGAGGGCAGTTCCAAAATAAAAGTGCCCAGGGCCAAAACAGCAACAGGTGTCCCGTTTCCACACGCAGATCAATCTCCCCTTAAGCTAGTTTCCTGCTAATCTGCAAATCCTGCACATCAGTAAATATATGAGTAACACAACCAGAATCAATAATCCAATTTTTAAAACTAGAAGTAGCCATGTTTATTTCAATAACAAAATACCTGAGGCCGGTGTCTTGCCCGCCTTTATCTCCTTGTGGAGCGCCTTGTACTCGCGGCAGTCACGCTTCCAGTGACCCCGCTTGCCGCACTGGAGGCAAACATCCTGAGATTTGTCCTTAGGCTTCCCGGAAGCCTTTGACGATTTGGCCTTACTCTTTCTTTTATGCTTCTTCTTCTTCACACCTACAGATGCCTTGGGCCCAGCCCTCGGTGTCTGAGATGTCGAAGCAAAGTGCGTCTCGTGCTTGTTGCCCTTGAGAAGCTCATTCTCAGCTTCCTTGAGAGTAGACAATAACTCTCCAAGAGTATCATCAGTATTCATCAAATTATAGTTTATGATGAACTGTCTCCAGGTGTCTGAGAGAGATTGCAAGACCATGTCTATGGTAATCTCAGCCTCAAAGACTATCCCCATAGCAGCTAGTTCATCTATGTCAGCAATCATCTGTGCCATATGGGACTCAACAGACATGCCTTCTGACATGCGTGAACGGAAAAGCTTCTTAACTAACTCATATCTTTGAGACCTCTTGTTAGATCGGTGAAGATCTTGCAACCTCGCCAATATGTTATAAGGATCCAAGTCCCTGTTTTGTCGACGGAAATGCTGAGTCATGGAAGCAAGCATAATAGACTTAGCAGTATCACAATCACCGCTGTGAGTCTTCCAAAGCTCCAGCTCAAGTGTCTGATCAGGTGTGGATTTAGGCCCAAGAGGTGTCTGTATGGTGTACAACAGCCTCTCGGCTCCAAGGACTATCCTTAGATTCATCTCCCAATCTGCAAAGTTCGTGCCCTTAAAGACATTCTCGCCCATGATAATGTCTCGGACATTTCCCTTTCTACTCATCTTAACTACGATAGTCCAACTATCTAGTCAACGATATTTTGGGTACAATCTAACTGTTACAAGAAAAAATAACATTGTATTAGTCCAACTAATAAATAATTTTGACGAAATAATTTTGACGAAATAATTTTGACGAAATAATTTTGAAAGCGCGTTAAGCTAAGTATCTGAATGAAATTGCAAATTCAATACTAGCCTCCCACTATTTTTCGGCGAGCCTCTAACCCTCTGTCGAGTACTCGGGAAACCCAATTTCCTAGTGGGCTAGGATCCCGTTAAATAACACACAACCTTGACTTTGGCCAATAAGCTGTATGATACTTAACTAGGTAGATCTCGAAGATCAATTGGATCTCATCCAACTCCTAGATCCGGTAGGTAGACATCCAAGTCATAAACATATATACAATACATATGCCAATATATCCAATACATTTTCCTAACCTTTTCCTCTGAATCAACTAAGCCTTGGCTTTGGCACAACAAGCTTAATGATTCCAGTTAAGCGGGACCCATTGACATGGAAAGTTTCGTAATCAATGTCGATGGACAAGAAGTGATCTTGACTTTGGGCAACAAATCACGACTTGGACAGGACACCGATATGGAACAAAACTCTCATGATTCAAACACATCCGCAATTGACAAAGGCCTTGACTTTGACCACAAAACCAATGCCAATTTTGGATCTTGAGTAAAAATCACTCAACGGAAGGAAAAATCGCTTAATATATATTTGAGGGTTTTTCGCGTAAATTGGCAACCAATTTATTATCTTTTTTAAGGTCTCATCATACACCCTTAAGCATGCTTCTAAAACATAATAAGGCGCGGAAAGTAAATTAATAACGATATGCGGATGGATATTTAAACAGATTATTCCTAGAACAAATCACTCCCTTTCCTCTCCCCGGCTAGCACTATTCTACTTCTACCCAATTACATAATACAATAATAGAAACCTCATTGCAATGAGGGGAATTAGGTGAGAAGAGAATACAAAGAGATAATAAGAGACAAGGCTGGACACGCAGGTCCAATTTATAAATTCCGAATTTATAATAATTTCCAAAATTACCATTTCTCTTCTAATATCCATCCGATTTACGCTATTCATTCATCACATCCATATATTCATTCAAGCATGTTATTCAATCAAACTAATCAAATTAATTATCTTTGAATATAAGTGATCATCCAATATTCAAACAATGATTTGACTTTGCGCGAGTCCAACTCGTTTGAGAATAAGTACTTAAAGTACGAATTCTTGAATTATATCGAACTACTGGTTAAATCTAATTTAATCTGTATTCAATACTAATTCAATTTAATTCCAAATTAAATATTTACACTTTTAATGTGTTTTAATGACTTAGATTCCAAATCTAATCCTATCGGGTCTCAAAGCCCAACTAACATCGAATGTTCCTTTAATTAAAGTCCGATGGGCCTTCAATTGATTTTATAAGGCATGGGCTTTGGTCAATGTGGGTCAAACCCAATTACCAAGCCCAATTGATGAATCACCCTCATATGCCAAAAAATCAATTTTAGCCAATAAGGCCCAATTAAAGTTTTAAAGTCCATTTATTACATTTGGACTTAATGAAATGATTTATGCCCAATTAGGATCCAATCCAATTGGCCTAAACCAACTTGGCCCAACCAAGCCCATTATGCCCAAATACAACAATATCAAGCCCAATTCAAAATCAAGATCATTAATCAAATTTTAATATTCCAAATTTTAAAATTCAATTAACTAAAGTGTAAAGTCATGATTAATCTTTTAAATCAATATTTCCAAAACATTAATCTAACCATTAATCATACTATTCATCATCAACACATGTCCAACATATTTGATTCAAAAAATCATCTCATTACATGCTATTAAACTCTCGGCCAAGGTAAGGATTTTTCCAATTTCGTTTTTCAATCCGATCGAATTACAAATCGACATATCCAATCGTTTCAAGTCATCCAATGATCATCAAAACAAAAAAATACCATGACTTCCAAGGGTAATACACATTCGGCCAAGCCTCATTTTTGGGGAAAAATCCATCCAATTTATTTTTCACAAAATTGATCATGTATAACACCATATTATCAACATACAAGCATACTTAATCAAACAATTTCATCAAATCATGCTTCAATCAATTTTACCCAAATTTTACCCTAAAATTTTCATGCTTAAACAAGGCTTTATGATACCATTGTTGGTTTCTATTGATGTCCCAAGATCAATTTAAGCAATGAAATGAATGAATATAACTAAGAAGCATGGCAGAAACATACTTACAAAGATCGATTTTGGATGTGCAGATCAACAAAATTTCTTTTCTTTCCAAGCTCCAAGGTTCGGCCAAGAAGAGATTTGAGGAAGATGATGAAGCTCCAAGCTTTTAGAAATCCAAGCTCTAAGATTCGGTTCCCTATCACCTTTGTTTGATCCTTGAATTTGTGCTAGCAAATGAAGAAAAATCCAAGTTCTTCTTCTATATGGTTCATGGCATTGAGAGAAGGAGAGAGAGAGAGTTATTTGTTTTTTACACTTTTGTTTTCTAAAAACAAAAATGAAAAAGCCTTACAAAAATTTGGTATATGCCTTTCAAAAGTCAAACCAAATTTTTGGCTTCAAAATGGGATTAAATGCCCACAACCACCAATATCATGAATAGTGACTGCATGTCACTCACCAAAAAGGTGACAAGCCATCAATCACTAAAGTGACAAGTGATGTGACTCGCGATGTGACTTGTGGGCCCCACTCGATTCAAAATACGAGTGTGTCCGCAAACACTTCCGGGCTCAGTTTCGCTAATTTCAAATTAACGAATTTCCGTCGCGACGTAATTAAATAATTATGCCTAGCAAAATTACTATTCATGTCGCTAACGAATTAATTCTAAATTAACTCGTTTGCCCGAATTAAAATCTGATTTTAATTCCGCGTCGAAATCCAATTTCGTTTAATATATCGAATATATTATTTTGTCGATTAATTCCAAATTAATCTTTCTCTCTCTTCAAATAGTACTTTATCTAAGATAAAGTTTCTCCGCAATTAATTCCAGATTAATAAAGTTCGAATCAAACGTCATCGGTGAATTCTCGGGAAGCGACCCAAGAGATCCCTGGATATGTTGGCAGTAAATACGGTAGTCGGACTATCCGAACACGTACGTACCTCGTACTACGTCTTTACTAATTTACGAGACAAGGTTGGCTTCTAGCAAAGCGTCATGCCTACCCAATTCTCCAGAAATATTCTTACTGGAATATACGATCTATATCAGGAGTAGTATACCGTAGTATTACGTATTTCGATCAAGTATCAGATGTCAAGTGCAAGACCTAGGGCTGGAATAATGCCTGCCCCGTACGAAGCACATATCGGATATCAAGCAACTAGTCTCTTTGAATCGGATAATCATGACCTTGTCATATTATCCCGATGGTTGCAACACTATAGAGAACCAGTTCTGAATCCATGCATGATCATCATCTCCATATGTCTGAAGTGATACTTCCGTCTTGACATCACATCCAATACACTACGATTCCCAATAAACCCAGCAGAGGCGTACACAGAACCTGTTAAAGCCCTGGACGACCAAAACCAAAGTTTACCGATTGTCGCAAGTACTAGCGATGCAAGTCTTAGGTTAAGACCAAATACACCTACCCTGAAGCGAACTCTCATAGACACATATACATACTACCAATGGGATTCCGCGGGGTCTATCCATAACGAAGCTGTTTTCCGTACCATCGGTAAAACACAACCTCCTATCACACTTGCATAAGTATCCTATACTTAAACATATGAGAACTATGCCGTTATGCCCTCACAACGCACACAAGTGCAATACTAGTCTATTCCGCATTATCGATGTCCAGTCTCGATAATACTACGACTAGGGATATTTAATGATTAAACCTTTATGGATTGATACTGTCTCATATCTTCTCAATCCGGAACTAATCATATGGACTTTTACCATTTATATATATCAAAGTAAATGAATCACAAATCAGTAAAAGGCAATTTCATTACTACATAGTTAATTTTGTACAAAAACACAATGTCTTTTACAAACAGTGACGCTATGGGTCATAACTGTCCAACAAGTACAACACCCCTAGACCCGGATTTCAGAGACAGATTGGTGGCACTGATATCACCATTATTTACCGGTTTAGTGGCTTGGGGATTGTGTGTACAATGCCCCAATACCACGGGATTATGGTACAGATTGCTAGCTGATTTTACAGATGATTTTACATATGGTTTTGTGAATGAATTTCACAAAGGTTTTTGAAAAGAAAAATTCTGATTTATATCTTATGCATTCAGAGACGGACTTTTGAGACATGATTCTTTAAAGATAATGATTTTATAAGGAGTTCTCAATAGAACTCATGATTTAGAAAAATCCCAGAAAATATTTTCAGAATAGAAAGAGATTGTTTCTTGAGATGATTTTAGTTTTGGAACCATGAATTTTTATAAAGTATTTCAGCTTCGTTTTAATTTGTCCACTCACTAGGTCGTTCAAACGATCTAACCCCCTTCACTCCTAGAGTTTTTGTTTTGTAGGTTCAGCCGGAGGACAAGCTCGAGAGGACGGATACCGTTGACAATCACTTGGTTGTTGAGTCCGCCAGGTTGAGTCCAGAAGACATCATAGTCGGTGTTAAATAAATGTTGTATGACATACATTGCATAGTATCAATCTTTGAATGTGTCAAACATCAGATTTGTAGTGTAATGTATTATGAAATACATTGTATGGAAACCAAAGATGTGTTTCTATGATCATTGAGTTGGGAATGAACCCTATGTATGATCTTATATTTGTGATGAGTTTAATAATATTGACACAATTAGATGGTTTGAGGCTTAGGGGGATAGTACGATTTATTCCCTGTCGGTAGCATGTTCCGAATTATGGGTGTTATATTTATCTTTGTATTTTCTATTTTGTGCCAAGTTTTCATCTGGTTCCTAACAAACCAAATAAATTCACAATTGAGATATGATTATTCGATGAGTGAATTTACCGATTATCCATGTAACGAAAATCATCTGTCAACAGTATATATCCACATTGATAATCAAATTTTAGTCTTGACCGAGTAAATCTTAAATTTTAAATAAATTCATTTAAAATTGAATAGTAATTAGTGAACTCAACACAAATTTAAGATCAATCGATCAAAAATTTAAACAACAAAAGCCACCCATATTAAATTCACTGAAAGAGAACTTATCATATACTTCACAACATGCCGCATGTTGCTACACCACTATCTAATTGTTCGCCACGTGTCCCATTCATTTACCCGATAAAGACGATTTGCTAAATTTGGCATTGACTCGGTCCTACCCTAAACTGGCCTTTGCTACGGCGACGCGTACGGACTACGGCGTATCACCTCACTCCCCAATTTTAGAATGAAGCAACTAATCAGCCTTTTTTCATCATTTTAATCCTAAATGAATGGACGATTATAAAAATCGTCGAAAATTAAGATAATTCACAAATTAACATAATTTAAAATTTTCCTACTTTTGTATCCAAATAATTATTTTGAAACGCAAGACATTATCGAATTCGATAAAACTCTATCAACCTGGTTTGCATTAGAGGTGTGCAATGATTCTGGTTTTATTCGGAATCATAAGGAATCAGATTGATTTTCTGATTCCATAATCGAAATAAATTTCTTTGGAGTCAGTTTCAGTTTCAAAGATTTCGAAATCGGAATCGATTATGGAACCGATTTTAGCACTATAAAACCAATATATTGCTAAACTATTTTATTTTTATATTAACCATTCAAGTATGGAACAAATACAAGTATTATATTAAATGTATTATTATTTTAAGTTTGAGGAATATATTGAAAAAATGAAAAATATGATAACTCATAATCGAAACATAACCGATAAATATGATAATTGAATAAGTTACAATTTTAAAATATTAAGAATTGATTTTTTCGAATAGATTTTAAATTCATTCGAAATCGAAATCGAAACCGAAACCGATTTACTCATCTCAGTTTCCGATATGATATCGATCCATCCAATAATACATGTAAAGATGCATATTATATTGATAAAAATATCACAAGCTACCCCAAATAAAATAAGTTATTTGTTACTGATATCTTTTTTCCTTCTTCTCTGTGACCCAAACTCAGAGAGAAAAGATAAGAAGAGATTATGAAAAATATGGTTATATAAATTCATGAGAGTTTGACCACTTCAACGGTTGGGAAAGATAATATTTTCTATTCCACAATCGACCTCAGAGATGGGCAAGGACAGGACAGCTCGCCATTATATTTAGAGGTATTATTTAGAGAGATATGTGGGCTATTTATGTAAATTCCTATTTTAATATATATAATTTTTTTTTTTAAATAAAAATGCTTCTATTCCCTTCTGTTTTTCATTTTTGATGCCTTTGTGCTTCCGTCTTCCACTCACAACGACACAAAACCAAAACTGAAACAGAAAAATGAATCACTATTCAATTCATCGTCGTCGTCATCTCTCTCTCTAAAAATTATTTTCTCGTCCTTTTCTTCTTTGTAACGCCTTTAAACGCACCGTTTCTTGGCATTTCCTTTCACTTCTCTTCTTCAGG
The DNA here is from genome assembly GCA_019454045.1 of Zanthoxylum bungeanum. Classification (NCBI taxonomy): domain Eukaryota; kingdom Viridiplantae; phylum Streptophyta; class Magnoliopsida; order Sapindales; family Rutaceae; genus Zanthoxylum; species Zanthoxylum bungeanum. The sequence continues at coordinate 12,957 of SKCR01036983.1, read as the reverse complement.
TAAAAATTCTCTTGCAACTCACAATTTACTTTTATTTTCTTATTTTTCTAGAAATAAATTGTATGAAATGTGTATGAATTTATTCAAACGATATCATCTATGCATTTGTTTTTTTATTTTTGTTTCTTAACTTGGCTTTCGTTTTGGTTTATATGCAGGTTGAGCTTGATAATTTGTTAATCTGAAATGATCTAACGAATGTACGATCACATATTTTAAGTATAAAAAACCGCTGTTTTTCTTCTTGCTGTTGTTGTTAATTAATTGTCACTTTTTGAGTGGTCAGATCGAAACCATGGGATATTTGAACTCAGTGTTGTCATCCTCAAGCCAGGTTCACGCCGATGATTCGCCGGCCAGCGGCGGCGGATTTAGGTTATTTCTTGTACTTTTATCGATCTTCTGTTAGATCCAGGAACTTCTTTGGTTCACTCTAATTATATTGTGTTCTAATGGCTTGCTTGTGTGTGTTTTGTCTTTCGGCTTTGCAAGTTGAGTTACTGATGATAACCTGTCTTGTTTCATGCATTTATTGTGAATTATTATGTGTATACTTTTGATTACTGATGTAATTCTGTCTAATTTTATGCACTTATTGTGAATTATTAGAGATTGTATGTGTTGTGAATGTTGATGTATGTATTCTTTGAAGGCATTTGCTTGGTTCTATTTCTCGCGTGTAAGCTAACTACTTTCATGTATTTGTGTTATCTTGAGGAAAAGTTTTTGGTGATTTGAGTTTGTTTGGGTCAAAGCTTGGGATTGTTCTTGATTTTATATTTTTATGGGTTTTGTTATTGGTTAAGAAGCAAAAGTTGGAAACAAGAGTACGACTGACGGGTGGAAAGAGTATGAAAGAAAAATGATTTTGGTTAGGTGGTGGGATGACTTTCTTTATGGGGAATCTTGTCGATTGCAATTAATGGAACGTTAAGTTCTGTGAATTTGGAAGGGTCTGCATATGTTTTCATGAGATTGTGTTTCTTTTGATGAGTTTGCTGTTGCTTGTTGTGGATTACATCTTTGTGATTCTTTCTTTTTAGTAATCTTGTTGATATCGTGCTTTGTTGTATTTGGTGTGTGCCACTCTCGCTTCTGAGGGAAACACACAACTGTTTGGATGTTGCTTGTTGGATTTTTTTCGTAAAATGATACTATTCCATGCAAAAATTTGAAGTGTCGCATGGTTTGCTGATCTGATGTAAATGTTTGGCTCTAAATATTTGAAGTTCATTAAATTATATTGCAGAAATAGCAAAAGGCACAAAAACACATGAAGTGAATCTTTTGAAATGATTACTCAGCAATGAAATTTTTCCATAAAATTTACTTGATCTTTTTTCTGTTATAAACATAAATATTTAAATGGTCATTTTTTCTGTCCCACTAAATTAGTCTGTCAAACTCCTGGTCGCTCATTGATGCTGACTCTTGCAGACAGTTGGACTTCATGTTTTGACAAATAGAAGGGGAAAAAGATAAAATTGTTGACTTTGACTTTCTAGTTTTCCATTTCATCGAGGATTTTGTTTAGTTGTGATGCTTTGTGATTGATATGCAATAATTGAAATGTTTCCCGTTGAACCTGGATATGCATGAGGAACTTAATTCATTTTTTATGTTTCTTTTGAATATCATCCTGAACAGCACATTATCCCTAACTCTCAGTATGTTATGTTTTATGGCAACAGTCAAAACGGAAAATTCAGCTATGGATATGCCAGCTCGCTAGGGAAGAGGTCTTCAATGGAAGACTTTTATGAGACCAGAATTGATGGCGTTGAAGGAGAGATAGTTGGACTCTTCGGAGTTTTTGATGGTACTCTCTGTCTTTCCATTTTAACCACTAGTTTATGTTCACGTTGAATATGAAAAGATGGTTTATTATCTTCTTCCTCCAAGTGTGTTAGAGAACATAAAATTCGTAATAGGTTGTGCTGTCTTATGTGGTTATTTTTAATTTCTACTGGAGGGATTTTTCTGAAAGGATTTTATGCAGACTGTAATTGGTATCTGCTCCAATTTGATTCAATACATGAAGCCATCTGCCAAGGGCTGTTATAGGCTATAGATGCGGATTTAATATTGGTAAATGATGGGTTTTATGCTGAGGTAGTTTGTACCACAGAATTGGTTTTTCTTGCTAGGTGTCATCAACTAAAAAATTTCTTGCTATACATGCTAGCTAGTTATATATAATTCTGGCATTTTTTCACCCTATTTGATTGAACAAGAATTCGGTTTATCAAAGTTTAAGATTGCTAATACTTCAGATGGTTTTTTAGGACATGGGGGTGCACGAGCTGCTGAATATGTGAAGCAAAACCTTTTCAGCAATCTGATCAGGCATCCAAAGTTCATTTCTGATACCAAATCAGCTATAGGTTATTATTCACTGCGTAACTCCTAATGTTCTATTAGCTTTTTTTCCCCATCATACTGATTTCTTGTTTTTCCATAATTGCTCCATACCTGCAGCTGATGCTTACAGCCACACTGACTCTGAATTTCTGAAATCAGAAAATAATCAAAACAGGGATGCTGGATCCACTGCCTCTACTGCCATCCTTGTTGGTGATCGCTTACTTGTTGCTAATGTAGGCGACTCTAGAGCTGTTATATGCAGGGGTGGTAATGGTAAGACTTAGCATCTTTCATTAGTGTTCATTCTGTTGCTTTTTTAAAGAAGTTTTATATTTCAGTTTGTTGTTGACTTCCATGAGCTTGACCTCCAGAGAGCGTGCTTCTTAATTAGTTTTAACCAGTGTTTTAATGGGCTAGTTCTCTTGTAGTACTATATTTAGAAATATTTTGTGAATCTAGTGTGCATATGTATAGTATGAATATACATTAAAACATATTTGGGGATTGATTGCTATTTTGCTGTGGTTTTGACTTATTACATGATTTACCAAATAACTAATATCATCTTGTGATTCCCTGCAGCTATTGCTGTATCTCGAGATCACAAGCCAGACCAATCTGATGAACGACAACGGATTGAAGATGCTGGAGGATTTGTGATGTGGGCTGGTAAGGATCTTACATATTCAGTCAGTGTTCTCTTCCAACCACCCATCTCCGACTTCTCAACATTCAAGCATGTAGACATTTTTATTTATGACTGACTACTGTACAACAGGAACTTGGAGAGTGGGAGGTGTTCTTGCTGTTTCTCGTGCATTTGGTGACAGGCTCTTGAAGCAGTATGTGGTTGCTGATCCTGAAATTCAGGTCTGTTTCCCATTGTTGAAATGAATACTTAGTTTATTTTACTATGGTAAATCACAAGTTCTCTAAATTTGATATATGAACGTGAGAGAAGGTTACCATCTAATATTGACAAATATAATAGATTTGAAAATTGTGCCAGTATCCTTGTTTTCTAGAGTTTTATTTGAGGAACAATCTTACAATCTAACAAATTGAAGACTGCTCTTACAAATAACTGTGGTACTCATTGACAGCCTAATATTCAAGATAGCTTTTTGTGATTGATATGTTTTGGGTTTCTTAAAGTGCTCTTATGTTCTTCTTTATACTTATACCTCTCTTTTACATATATTTTATCGAACATCTCTATGAAAATTTCAGGAGGAAGTTATTGACAGTTCCCTTGAGTTTCTTATCCTTGCAAGTGATGGACTTTGGGATGTTGTGACTAATGAGGTTTGAAACATCTGTCTCTCTCTCTCTCTCTGTGTTTTTTTTTTTTTTATTTAAAAATCTTAAATATGTTTTCTAGTGGTTTACCAATAAAATACAAATTGATCTAGCCTATTTTCCGGATTCTCCATTGTATACACACATTGCGGAAGGACAGTACAGTATTAATCAACCTTTCAGGTTATCAGGCGCTGTTGTAACTGTATCTGTATCTGTGCTTAACCATTTTCTCAGGAAGCTGTTGAGATGATCAAACCAATCCAGGATCCAGAGGAGGCAGCAAAGAGGCTGATGCAGGAAGCATATCAGAGAGGTAGTGCAGATAACATCACTTGTGTTGTTGTTCGCTTCTTGGCCAATCAAGGTGGTTCATCTCATTCTGGCTCTGCATGAACATCAATAAACTTTCAGCGGTCTACAGCAAGCAGTCATAGAGAAACTACAGTTTCGTTGTACTTCGTAAATGATAGAACATGGACAAAAACTTACCCAGCTGCTAATGTGTATTACATATTAGTCTCTAGAATAGATGTAATCTGAAGTTTAGCATATGTTCTTGGTTCGTTGAATGTAGTTAGGAATGTGTATGTATGCATGTGTAAAGAGTCGTAAAAGAAATTTGCAATTTTTTATGCTGTAAATGTAGTTGAAACTCTTTTGTTTTGCTTGTTTAATGTATTTTAAGTCTTTAAATTTGTTTGGCATTGGTTTGAAATGTGAAGCAAGCTAACCCACAGAGTAGCTTAGCTTTACTTGAGTTTTAGTCTTGATAACCTTGGGCCAGCATCAGAATATGTACCGAAAAAACGCAAAGCCATTTTTTCTCGGAAAAAAAAAATCCCAAAAAGATGAAAATTGGTTCACCCATCTCAAATTTGACTTGGTTCCACACACAATTTGAGAAAATACTCAACATGAAAGTTGTAGTCTTATATCTAAGTTTTCCAATGATACTAAAATCTCTAAAAAATGACATATGTAGCTCAAGATATAAATGAAATACTGATATAAATGAAATACTGAAAGCTGTTCATGAGCACTGTTACACTAAAATGTGTACTGAAATTGAAAAAAATTACCCCCACTTCCGGTAAGGGTTACACGGATAATTACCTCATTAATTCGTGATTATATGAGTAATAATATTTCATGCATAGAAAGTACTATTATGTTGGACACGTGTTATAATAATGTATCTTAATACAATAAACCCTACATTAAATAATATAATACACATTAATGCAATACAATGTGTCAAACACATCCTAATATCAATATAGTATTAATTCTTGCTCTGGACAATTTTCATGGACGAAGTTAGTTGCCTGGACTTTAAGTATTATTACTCAACCTGCATTTTAACTTATCATTAATTAACAGTATGTTGAAATAATCACAGCAGAATTAGCTAATAGGCAAGCAACAGAGAAGCAATATTGCTGAATTTAAAATTGTTGACAGGTCCAAACCTGAGTGAACTTGAAAGAGTAGTAAAGGTTTTCAGAAGAGAAAGCTCTATCGAGATATACTTTAATGTAGGGGGTGGCAATTTGAGTTATGATTCATTTATTCGTTCGATTCAATTCGTTTTGAAGCGAATACATGTTTGAAAAAATGAATTCAATTAATAAATATGTCAATTCGATTCGATTAGTTTATTAAACGAATCGAATACGAATTTAAACTCATCGATTCGTTTATTCGTTTATGATTCGTTTTATTATTCTCTTTTATTTATTATTATTATTTTTCAATTAAAATTCGAGAAATTATGACTAATTATCATATAAAAAATAATAATATTGATATTTAGTGAGTTATATTAACTATGTATTCCATATGTATATATTCATGAAGAATTAATGGAAATTAATTATGATAATTTACGTTATTAAATAATATTATCACTAAACGAATATTTGTATTTGTTTAATAAATAAATCGAATACTAATTCATCATATTTTAATTGATTTATTTAAGATTCGATATAAATTTGATTCGTTAATTTAATGCAAATGCCGTCAGTTCTCACAGCAGACGGATAAGGAACAATGATAACACCTTTTCCCAGTAAATAATGATTACCAGTCCAATGCTTAGAGAATTGGGCTCTGATATAGGCCACGCTTAATTAAGCTGTGTAATGGGCTCGGCTTACACAAAAACAAAAACAAAAACAATTTTTATGGACTATTTTCTCCTCCAGCTGACGGTTCCAGCACAGTCCCTTGATCCAAGAACCCCATTTCATTAATTTTTATTATATTTTAAATAATTAATTCTTCCCAACGGATGATTAATAATTTAACTGTTATAAGCTTTCTCTCATTTGCAGGGTTTCACATTTTGCTACTGAGCTGAATTTCGCTTCCCTAATTTATGGAAACTCTCAGTCATGCAGAACCGACGTCGTTTTTAAGGTTGCTTTTCAGTTAACTGAAAAATTCCCAACGATATATTTTCATTTTTTGTAGTATCTGATTTTACGTGCAATGGTTTCTAATCACTAATTACTAGTATTTCTTAAGCTCAATTTGGCCTTCAAATGCTGTTTAGTAGACTGTACTCCCAAAATAAATACCTATACACATCCGAAAATTCGCAACTCATTAATTCTTCATATTGTTTCAATCTATACTTTGATTGATTTGCGGATTTGCTTATATGGGTTCTTCTGTGAAAAGGGTAGAACATATTTCTTCAGATTTATGGTAAAATTAGTGCTTCATGTTGTATTATTAAGCTGTTTCTGCCTGTTTTTGCATCCATGTTTGTTGCTCAAGCTTTTGACTAGGTAAATGTTAAGTATATTTTTGCTGATTAAAGTAGCTTGTTATACCAAAATGCAGTTTATATGCTGCCTTCTCATATGGGGTTTCTTCGATGGCAATGGTTTTTATTAATAAGGCAGTTATCATGCAGTATGCGCACTCGATGACACTTCTCACTTTACAGGTATTTTGAGTTAAGGGCCGAAAAATAGAAAGCAATATTTGTTTTTGTATTTTATTCATGTGAAATTTTTGTTTATTGTGGGATATTATTTGGTATCTTGTCTGTCTTAGCAATTGGTGACTGCGTTGCTTATACATGTTGGTCGACAAATGGGATATACAAAAGCCAAAGCAATAGATTTGATGACAGCCAAAAAGCTTCTACCAGTCTCAATATTTTACAATGCTAATGTGGCATTTGCTCTAGCAAGCTTGAAAGGAGTTAATATTCCTATGTACATTGCTATAAAAAGACTCACGCCACTTGCAGTGCTGGGTGCTGGGTTCTTTTCAGGAAAAGGAAAACCTACAACTCAGGTTCGTCCTGCCCTTTCTTATCAATTGCTGCCATCTGGTTTTTTTAATTTCTAATATCCATTTCCTGGTTTGCTATTGATTGTCTCTCTAAATTTGTTATTGTGAATGGAATTCTCATTTAGAGTCATTTTCTAATGTCATGCTATTTTGGCCTCTTTAATGGCATATATGATGCTTAATCCCAACATTGAATTGTCCGAGAAATCGAGTTCTATGCTGTATATTGAAAGTTTTCTCTCTTTATATATTCCAAATACTTATCAACTTAATCAGTGTTGCATGGCATACCGTTTCTTGAGCCGTATTTGATTAAGGAGGTTGGTGTTAGGTTGGGAACCGTCCGGTTAATGTGGTTGCTTTTGTAATCAATATAAATAATGCATCACCTTCCTGCTGAGAAGCATCATCCTGATGAAAGTACTCTTATAACTTTGATTGTTATATTTCAGGTAACTCTTTCAGTGCTACTGACTGCTGCTGGTTGTGTTATAGCAGCTGTGGGAGATTTTTCTTTTGACCTCTTTGGATACAGCATGGCCCTAATGTCTGTTTTTTTCCAGGTTAGTTTCCAAGGTTCCACATATATGTATACTTTATAGTAGCTTTAAAATTCTGAATAGAGTTTTGCTCCTGGTGACCATTGTGGAGCCGTTTTTCTTATTGAGGTGTTTGATGTCAAATGCAGACAATGTACCTTGTATTAGTCGAGAAGTCTGGTGCAGAGGATGGACTTTCTTCAGTTGAGATAATGTTCTATAACAGCTTCCTTTCTCTTCCATTTTTGGTATTTCTTATCATAATAACAGGAGAGTTTCCCAACTCATTGTCATTGCTATTTGCAAAGGTCAGAATCTTTATCTATTTTCTTTTTGATTCTTTTATAAAGCAATTCTTCTTTGATGTTGTTGTGCCCAAGGAATGAGCGCTAGACTACTTGTATTTTCCTTGGCACTTCTCGTGAACTCTTTCTGACAGTGTTGAAGTAATTTGGAACTTTGAATTTGTTTAAACAATAAAATAAGAAAAATTTCCTCGCTAACTAAAACCATCTAATGCACATGTTAAATTCTATGGTTTGATTTTAATTTTGTGACTTTAAATTGGTCATAGTCCAAAATGGTCAATTCCCTAACAGCAGTGACCAAAATTCATTGATGTGCAAATTGACATTTCCATTTGAAGAGTTAGTTCTTTTTTCCTTTTAGTCTGCATCACAATTAAACTTTCACAAGTTCTTCAATGAGTGCTTTTATTTTGGGATTGTAGATTGATGGTGGTATGTAAAGACCCATGATCAAATATTCTGCAAACAATTTTGCTGCAATCAGTGATGTATTAATGCCTAGAGCCTCCATTTAACATGAAATTTATCTTTATTTGCAGAGTAGTTCCTTTTATTTTTTGGTGATCCTTGTTCTTTCTTTGGTGATGGGAATCGTTCTCAACTATACCATGTTCTTTTGTACTGTTGTCAACTCTGCTCTAACCACAACAATTGTTGGGGTCCTCAAAGGCGTTGGGTCCACGGTATGTAATAGAAATTCCAAACTTAGTATTTGTCACTTGTTGAGAAGTGGAATAAGAAAAATGAGAATGAAATCTTATCCATTTCCACACCAGCTGTTGTAGAATTTTAAATTTGTTATTTCTCCTGTCGATGATTATGGAATTTTTCTTTTTCCCTGCTCAGACTCTTGGTTTTGTCTTACTGGGCGGCATGCAAGTGCATGCTTTGAATGTGACTGGATTGGTTATAAACACAGCTGGTGGCATATGGTATTCATATGCCAAATATCAGGAAAAGAAGAACAAACCACCAAAATCGGATGTGGAGGCTTATCGTAAATAAACTATATTTGAGGATTCCAGGTGGTTATGAATTTCTGCTTTCTGAAGCTGTGCAATTATGTCATTATAGATCCTTAATTCCCTTTATCTTGTTTTAGTTCCTTGCCAAAACAGTACTCGCTTATATGTTGTATAAACAAATTGATTAAAAGAATCATCTTTGTTGATTATCTTGATTCCAGTTTCTGGTTTGTTGAATTCAATGCCTCGTCTTTCATCGTGGTCATGTCGAAAGACTTGTTTTTATGTGAAAATTAAGAATACTTGGTACTGTGAAAAATGAACTGCTATGAAGTTGAAACATTTTATCTGCTGTCAAAATCAAGAATAATTCGTATAGAAAACAGCTGGGTAGTGAGTGGTGTTTGCAAATTGCACATGTAGTGATTTTCTTTTTCTTTTGAGCTCTCCATGTCTCCCACTTTTTGAGCAAATGTCTCAATTAGTCAATTATATTCACAAAAATATATGACTTCCACTTCTAAGTTCAAAAGTAAGAAGTATCTTCGTCTAACAATTGGTGATTCTTGACTTCAGTTACTAAACTTTTTGCCTACTGTAGAAAATTTCCCAGAAAAAACTTATTGGAAGAAACTATAACTGGATGAAAAATTCTAAAAGCCTATTTTAGGACAAGAAATTTCAACAAAGAAGATAATTGAGTAATGGAAAAGTGACGAGAAAATGGCGATGAGTTGTCCCAATTTTTAAAATCAGAAAGAGAAAAATAATTAAAATATTTGTCACTCAGTGATTGAACGATTCTATAAAACTTGTCCCATATAAATTTTTCTCGAAAAAGAGAAATCAAATTCAAAGATCTAAAAATTAGTTGGTCCCCAATCCAACTTTATTTAACTTTAGCCTTAAGAATTGTAAAATTTTTAGCCGACACAAAACTGGGGATGTAGGAAGCATATGTGGTGGGCTTTAATTTGAAGTAGGGCACTGCTTCTCTTGGTTCCAAATCCTTCACTCCCTCTCAACTTACACAACATTTTATCAATAAATCTTTTCCATTTTTTGGGTAATAAATTTTTGGATTCATTCACTTACATAGCTTATGTCACATCTTTAGTACAAATGTCTTCCCAAGTAGTGTTCCCAATAACTTGATGGTGTAGGGTTTAAGATCTTACCTTGAGGTCCTGAATTCGAATTAGGAAGTGCGTTTCTTATAAGAGTCTGAGACAGCCAAGGGTTTTATCTGCTCCGCTTAAACCCGAAAGGAATGGTTTGACGGCGGAATTTCCAACGATTTAAAAAAAAAAAAAAATCCTCCCAAGTAGTATATTGTCTGGTACAAAGCTTTTACTCTCACTTTGTAGCAAAGAGCATTATACCAAATAACATGGTATTATAAATTTACATGTTTCGCTTGACAGTGACATATTTTTGTAACAAAAAAAGATGGGATTATGAATATGAAAATTGATCACTGAAATGAGTTGGTGATACTTTTTATTATTTTTTGGGTTTCATGTCACAATGTGTGCACTCGTTCTTTTATATTTTTTTGATGATGAAAACCTTTTCTTTCTAAATCCACATTCACATAAAATAATAGAAATGATGATGAAATCTAAGGGTCTGATTGTGTGTGATAAAGAGTTAACATCTATACTTCTCTCCTCTCTGAGTCGCTGAATTTAAGGTTCATTTTCGATTTGGAATCAACAATTTCATATCACATGCAACAGGACAGATTCAGAAATAATTGCCAATACCCAAAATCAAAAAAAAAAAAAAAAAAAAAGGTTATATATAATCACCGATGGATATAGAGAAAAATATCCAGAATTTGTATCATGGGGACACTCTTGCAAAACAAAGGTAAAGTGAAGGTGTAGTAACTACCCATTGGTGTGGTGGATGCCATAGGCACTCCGACGCTCAAGTCAGTGAAGATGGCGAACGGAAAGGAAGGGAAGAGCAAGACTAAGTGTTACCTTGATCTTCGTAAATTATCGTGAGGGTGGTAGGATATTGTTTAGGGAGTAATGTATGCTTTGAGAACTCGAGTGTGAGAGCCAAAGCTTGAATGAATCAATCCCTTGGACCCTCTCTCCTTTTATAGGCTGTGAAGTAGCATCTTCAGTCGGTTTAAGATTCTTTGGAAGTGTCATATTTCAATTCTATTTAGGAAATGATAATAGAGTAGGGACTGAATTATGAGTGATTAGATATCTGGGATTATGTGTAATCTCTATTGTACTAGAATTATACCACTGTGTTTGTAGGTAAGGCATTAACCTAAATACTTAATTTCCTTACTAAGATGGAATTAGTCATGTGTAGACGGGTAGACCATGTCTACTGGGGCACCACATAATATGAGGCAACATTGCTCATGTAATTTTCAGTTGGAACATAAAGTAGTATGAATAGGGTCTACTGGAGACCTCTTGAGTCGTGTGGGCTCCTGAAAGCTTTTAGGCCGTATGGGCCATTCCCTTAGAGTATATGGGCTCGTGGGCCCTGTGTATGTCCTGTGTGTAGGCTCAGGGCTGTTGATAGCCTTGTGTAGGAGCATATTTAACCCAATAGACTTAATGTCGTATGGGTTTAATGTCGACTAGAATGTCTGAGTTGAGTGGACTTTGACGGCTGAATCCATGTTGATTGGGCCTTGTTGGCATGGTCTTGTGCGAGTTTATAGCGTGGACTCAAGTATCGTCTGAGACATAGTGACATTTGGATCCTTATCTCAAATTTGACCCGTACATTGATTAAAAAAATATTCAAAAATAGCAAGAATCATTATATACATGGCACTCAATATGAAAACCTGAAATTGGCCTTTGTGATTAGATAATAATGTTTTTAAGTTTCAATGTGATACAGTTATAAGCACTTTGTTTTTGTTTATTAAAACACAAAATAGTAGTTAATTTCCAACAAGAAAACATGGGGCTTTTGTCTTTTCATTATCAAATCCGTATTAGCTTTTTCAATAAATTATGAAACCCCATCATGTTTGTTGTAGTTTTTAGTTTCTATTATCGAAACCACATTAACGAATTTACACATAATACCAAACTCGCACCGGTACCTTACAGGTTTTTTAAATTTAATAAATATGCTTTAAATTAAAATTGGAGCTGGATCAAATAATAAGAAACAAAAAAACTTATTCTTAATGAATTTTGATTCAATTGACAACACAAGAACATAAAATACTACCAATATTTAATAAAGATGTAATGAATATTCCAATGATAAAACACCATCAAATAGTTAATAAACATGGTTCGGATATTCTAATGGGTATTGTGAGCTATTAAGTTTTAAGTTGACAAAAGATGAAATGGGTACCGTGAGATATTAGGTTTTAGGTTTTCATTCTTAAATAGTTAAATAAAATGATGTGTTTTGATATAAAAAATCATTGATTTAAATTAAAAAAATTAAAAAATAAGCTTGTAGGTTTGGCAGATACTCGCTACAGGTATTTGCTGGTATTAGTCTTTACCAAACCTGTACTATACCTGCATCAGATTTTTTTTAAAAAAAATTTACCAAACATGTTAAAATATTTACCAAATCTTATCTATATCGTGCGAATACCAGTGGGTTAATTGCCATCCCTAATCATATACTCTAATGTTGTGTCTTTTATAAGGGTGGAAAAAAATTGAAATTGAAAAAACTGAACCAAACTGAAAAAATCAAATCGAAGTGATAATTTTTTTAATTTAAAAAATAATTGTTCGATTTTTTAACTAAAAAAATAAATTGAACTGAAATAAAATAATTTTTTAACTAAAAAACCGAATTGAACCGAATTAACTGAAATAATTTGATTTGTTGAATTTTTTAAGTCTAATCATGTTATGTTATTATTTTATATATTATGTTTGTTATATTATTAAATTTATTTAGTATTTAGTTATGATTATTTTCATAAAATGTCTGTAATTTTTTATTTTGGTAAAGATTCTTTTTATTTCCTTACATTTTAAATAAAATGATAATTGTATCTCACGATGATAATTGATGATAATTAGAAAATTTGTAATATATTTTTTGAATAAATATTAAATTCCATGAATGTTTATGCTAAAAAATTGAAAAACCGAATTCAACCTAACTGACAATTTGAAATAATTAAACAATCATGATTCTCTAAAA
>SKCR01036982.1:0-93175 GCA_019454045.1 Zanthoxylum bungeanum | reverse complement strand
AAACCATGGACATGTGTCACAAATCTACGGTGCGTCGCGATGCGTGAAGGACTACGCGTCGCGACTCCCAGTCCGAAAATTGCCTATAAATTCAGCTTGATTTCATTTAGAATTTTCATACTTTCCTTAAGGTTTTAATAAGTATCTAAGGACTGTATCTTGTTTTTTTTAAGTTTTTGTAATTTAAATTATGCATTTTTATTTTTAATAATAGTAGTAGTTTATTTACTTTTCATTTCTTTTATCTTTAGTAGTTAAATTTCTGTTGGGGGAAGGGTGAAGCTTTTATTATTATAGTTTAGATTAATCTCCCTTAATTATAATACATGAATTATCTTAAAATGACTTAATTGGATACCGCCTTTATGGTCGGTTGGACTTAATTAAATTGATTTTACCCTGACTAAATTGGATACTGCCTTTATGCTTGGTTGGAATTAATTCAAAATCTGACTTAATCAGGATACCGCCTATATGGTCGGTTGGTAATATCATGCAAATTTATATATTATAATAAGGGAGATTTCTAAATTAGAAATAGTAAAGGTGGATCCCATAACCCTATCATTTTATTTTTATTCTAGGGAAATAATAAAATATAATATTTACATGTTTAATAATTGATTTAATTATATTATGTTTAATACTTTAGTTTGTTTATTGATTCTTAAGCTTAATGCTTCTTGTTGCCTGATCACCAATAAGATTGATGGGGTAAACTTAAAATGAACTTGAAAAAGGGATTTTAGGTTTCAGCCTTAGATTCAATAGCTAACGATCTCACCTTAAGGCATGGTTACCTTTAGATAGATTTCCTTCCTGGATAGACATATACCTGTCGGGCGGGGGTAGCAACAATTGGAACTTGAACTTAATGAATTCTAATAACTTGGTTAATTTAGACATATGATTAATCAGGTTATTCTGGGTGTTTGCATCTGACCATCAGAAGAGACTTTTGCATAATTTCGTGCTCCAAGTTAACAAACTGATTTATTACACATATATAAGAGAATCAATTCATCTTTAGAATAATATTGTATGGAATCACAACCCTAGATGTTTGTGCCTTTTGCTTATTTTCCTTAGTATTTTCTTTTGTGTTTTTATTTATTTAGCAAATCCACATTCAATCAACCAATCAAGCAATCAGTCCATTCTCCCTTTAATTAGATACTTGTAAATAAATAGAATCAATAATTAATAACAACAATAGAAATTAAGTCCTCGTGGGATCGATATTTTTATACTACTTGAGCGATACGTGCGCTTGCGTTATGTGTGTGATTACCACAGATCACTTTCTGAACTATACAAGTCGAGGTCATCACATATGTTTAACAATCCCTCCGTCGTAGGCTATCTGAGTTGTGCTTAGGAAATATAGATTACACAGTGAAGTTTCCAAGGCGCACATCTCATGTCGATATGTCCACGATTCTTTACAACTAATGAGAACACCATTTTAGATATATGTGATCTACCCTAGGTGATCGGCATTGGCCAAAGTCTTAAGAATCGTGACTTACTCACATGGATACCTATACCCCTTATGGTGTAATATGGGCCGATAAATCCTATCTTGATACACACTTGATTAACGAGTGCATCGGTCCACACCCAACGAACATCTAGCGGTCAGACCATGAAAGATCTCTGACATATATGGCATCAAAGTGTGGAGGATCACACACAAAATCAATGCTATCCTATAGTCAAAAGATCACATATACTACTCGACTCGAGGAGATTCCTATTGACGGTGGTGTGTACTTCCAACTATTAGGGATCACTTGCGAGTCATTCAGTATTCGCTCCAAAGAATAACCACATGTCTATACGAGCTTCCCAAGTTCATGGTACAACGGGTTAAACCATTAGAACTCCAATTCCAATATACGACATGTGCTAGTCTTATAGGTTATAGGAATTCGACCATATTCTAAAACCAACGACTAGAAAGATTTACTTTAAGAATAGTTTAAAATAGTAATACTATCCCAATATCGGACCACCCAGTGTCCAGTATTATTACATGAATATTCTAAGGTCGATGTCATTCTCAACATATTTATATATCAATCTAATATGCTGATAAGTGCGGTTTACACCCATTTATTCCTGCATTCTTAGCTTACTATTTTGTTAAATTCCATATCATTTAATATATTTTATAGTTTCTTTTATGTTTTATTTGTAGGAAGCATTGGAACATGGATCTTGGGGCAATTTAACTTATTTTGGGACCTTACGGACGCATCGGAAGCACGTGGGAAGGCTAAAAAAGAAGAAATGACTAATCCTTAAATTTGGCCTGGCGTCGCGACGCCCAGACAACACCAACATACTTTTCCTGAGAGTTCAGCGTCGCGGTGCCACTTTCCGATGCCGCGACGCTGCGTCAGTCACCCAGAAACATCAATTTTTAGGGTTTTACATGCACAAGGACTCCAAGACTTTTCTATAAATATAGAAGCTCGTCCAAAACCCTGAGAGGAGGCTAATACACAACACAAAGACTCAAAACACATATTTTAGAGAGATCCAAGGAGGAAGATTGAAGAGTGACAAGAGGAAATGAAGGCGGTGACGTCTGAAGACGAAGCGATTCGATTCGGGTTTAATCTTCTAGTTTTTATCTTTAAACTCTAATGATTTCCATTATGTTCATGACATTACTTTCATTATTTTATTATTTGGTCATGAACTAACTCCATAATTCTAGAGGATGATGTAGCCAATATTTGAACCTATGTATTGATTTCCAGTTTGATTTTTAGGAAATTATAATTTAGTTTATTTATATTCTATTGTGTTTAATGCTTCTTGTTTGTTGGCCACAAGTTGAGATGATGAATGTTTAGAATCTATCGCTCGGGAGAGAAAGATTTTGAATAGGATCTAGAGAATATAACCTAGGAGTTTTATAGAGTTCGGGAGAATCTGTAGTTCATTTGAAGTAGTTAACAAAGAATCACAAAGAATAATGAGTTATTGATTACTAGATTTTTATAGGGATATCAAAGTTGGTAATTAATAATCATTTCACTATTGCTTGGGAGAGAGAGTGAAATACTTTAGGATTCATGACTTATAAACAACACAACTGAATAAGGATTGAATGACATGACAAATACATATGGGATAACTAGGTGAAATCGGACTCTAGAATCTTTCTATTCATTGGATTATCTGTATCAAAGTTTTAATCTCTATTTTCTTTGGTTTTTAGTTTTAATCTTAATTTAATTATTTTCTAAATAAAGTTGGGATTATCAATTATAGTACTTAGTGTGAGTTGAATACAATCCATGTGGGTTCGACACTCTTCACTCATCTTTACTAAAACTTGGCACTGTACACTTGCGGTACGATATAAAATATCGGAACAAGTTTTTGGCGTCGTTGCTAGGGATTGTTAATTTAATTTACACTAATATTATTACCAAGTAATCTTAGCTTTAATTTAGATTTTTATTTTAGATTTTTAGTTTATCTTTATTTTTGTTATATTTTTGTTTTTTCTTATTTTATTTGATTATTTTTTCTGTCTTTTTTGGTTTCGTGGATGCGAAGATCCACAAGTCTCGACTCGTTCTTGTTTGATCATGAAATATAAAGAATTGCGAGGAGACTAAGGAAAGAAAGGAAAATTGAAAAGGAAGCAATGACGGCTGAAAACAGAGAGAACAATCCACGCCAGGTGGCAATCAGAGATCACTTCAAGCTGATCATAGATGATAATTACTCTGGGATTGCACATCCGCCAATCAATGCTAACAACTTTGAGCTGAAATCTTCATTGATCAACATGGTGCAAAAGAATCAGTTTGGGGGTTCAGCTGTAGAGGATCCCAACATGCATTTAAGGATGTTCCTGGAGATGGAAGACACCATAAAGATGAATGGTGTGACTAAAGAGGCTATCGGGCTACGTTTATTCTCATTCTCTTTAAGAGATAAAGGGTGGGATTGACTTCAATCAATACAGATGGGGAATATCATGACAGTCAAGATATGGCCACGAAATTTCTTGAGAG
Source organism: Zanthoxylum bungeanum (assembly GCA_019454045.1). NCBI lineage: Eukaryota > Viridiplantae > Streptophyta > Magnoliopsida > Sapindales > Rutaceae > Zanthoxylum > Zanthoxylum bungeanum. The sequence continues at coordinate 89,135 of SKCR01036982.1, read as the reverse complement.
GTTCTTTCCACCAGCTAAATCAGATCAACTGAGAGCAGAAATTAGCATATTTAAGGAGCTGGAGACTGAGAAGCTGTATGAAGCATGAGAGCGCTTTAAGGATCTACTCTGATGATGCCCACAACACGATTATGCAAACTGTGTACAGATTCAGTTATTCTATAATGGGCTGAATGGTTTGAATAGAACTGTGGTTGATGCATCAGCTAGATGAGCTGTATTCAAGAAGTCAGCTGAGGATGCCTACAATCTGTTAGAAGAGATGGCCATTAACCACTTCCAATGGCCAATTGAATGCACTACGGTGACCAAGGTGGCTGACATACATGAAGTGGACCCTCTCATGGCACTTACAACTAAGATTTCAACTCTATCGACTCATGTAGCAGCCCTAAAAAAATCCACGAGTACAACCATCTATTGAATCCGCGGCGGTTGCAAATATGTTGTTATTGGAAGGAGACCCGAGCTTTGAGCAAGTCCAATATGTGAACAATCGGAACTTCAACAACTATAGAGGCAATCATGTGCCTAACTATTATCATCCGAATTTATCATATGCTAATACAGAGAATGTCTTGCAACCTCCTTATGGCTTCAACAGTCAAAGAACTGGGCATAAAACTTCCTTAGAAGACCTCATGAGCACGTTTGTTGCTAAAACTTCAGAGAGGTTTGAGAAGAATGAGTCAAGGCTGAATAATATTGAGACGCACATGGGCAATATCGGAGCAACAATGAAGTCTTTAGAAGTGCAAATTGGGCAGATTGCTTCTTCCATGACTAATCAATAGAAAAAGGTATTTCCTAGTAATGCTAAAGTCAACCCCAAGGAGCAATGTCAAGCAATAACCCTCAGAAGCGGAAAAGAGACTAAATACACTTCTCAGGACCAAGGCAGTCAAGACAAAGAAGCAGCAATTCAAGAGGAATTAGTAACAGAAATAGAGAACAATACAACAGCTCCTCCATATAAGCCACAACCTATCCCGAAGATACCTTTGCCATACCCTCAATGCTTTCAAAAGAAGAAGTTGGATGCTCAGTTTACTAAGTTTCTTGACATCTTCAAGAAGATCCATATCAACATCCCCTTCGCATATGCATTGGAACAAATGCCTAATTATGTGAAGTTTATGAAGGAGATGATGTCAAAGAAGAGGAAGCTGGGAAATTTTGAAACAGTAGCACTCACAGAGGAGTGCAGTGCTATTATACAGAAGAAGCTTCCTTTAAAACTGAAGGATCCTGGCAGCTTTACCATACCTTGCACTATTGGGAATCGATATTTTGGTAAGACACTATGTGATTTAGGGGCAAGTATCAATCTCATGTCGTTATCCATCTACAAACAGTTGGGCATATGTGAGGCAAAACCAACCACAGTGACACTACAGCTAGCGGATAGATCCCTTACCTACCCAAGAGGAATAGTATAGGATGTCTTGGTAAAGGTGGATAAGTTTTACTTTCCTGCAGACTTTCTTATGCTTGATGTGGAAGAGGACTGTGATGTCCCAATCATTCTTGGGAGGCCTTTCTTGGCAACCGGTAGAACAATCATTGATGTGCAGAAATGTGAACTGAAAATGTGAGTTCAAGATGAAGAAGTCACCTTCATTGTTTTAAAGCCACGCTAAGTTCTCAAGGTAATGAAGAATGTGACGGGTTAGATATTGTAGTAAAAAGAGTTGCAAACACGCAGGGTGAACCAGTAGTTAATCAACCAACGAGCATAGTGAAGCGATGCAAAGAAGATCCTCCGCAGTCAGAACTGAAATAACTCCCAAAGCGTCACAAAAAGAGGAAATCCAGAGTCAATGCTCGCCTGAAGATGATCCATGGGAAGCTCAAACAGTGGTAAAGTCAATTTTGCCACATGTGCAGTCAAAATTTTCAACCATCAGTAGAACCTGGAGGACCATCCATGAATAAACTGCCACAACCTACCATACTATCTTTTTCATGTCATAACAACCGGTGGATACCAAAGAAGAAGGCAGATGAGACTATCCGGTTTGCTACACTGAAGCCACCATGACCATTTGGGTTGTTACGTCGGGCTGAAGACGTTAAAATTAGCGCTAGCGGGGAGGCAACCTTTGCATTTGTTTATTTTTATTTTCTTTATTTTATTTTATTTTATTATGTGCTATTTGTTTGTTTATTAGTTTGCATGTTATTTATGCAGGTACTATGACCCACATAACCCGCGCAACAAAATTCTGACAAGCAAGAGCCTGATCAACTCCATGCATGATAATGTTGTTCCTCACTCTTGTTTCTTTTATGTTTATCTTACATTGAGGAAAATGCAAGTTTTAAGTTTGGGGGTGTGTGCATGTAGTGCTAGTTCCTGCTATATTTAAAAACCTTCGTTTTTGTCTTAGATAAGGTTTTTATGTCATAGATAGTAAAACATAAGTTTGATGATGAATTTTATTTTCTTTAGATAAAGTCTTAGAAATGATAAGTTCCCAATTGATTTTTATCTGATGCCTTGAGTAGGTGATCTAGGTTAGACTCGTAAGCACTTAACAATAGGTTTTTAGCATTAAGAACCTAAGTAATTGACAAAGTGACTAGTTGAAGAAATTACATGTCGGTGAATGACAGTTTGCTTAGATGTCTATCTCGATTTGCTAGTGTTATGATGTATGGTATGGTTAAAAATAAAAAACAATGAAGAAAAAAAATTTTGAAAGAAAAAAATTGAAAAGAAAGAGTTAAACCACCTATAACCGATAAGCGTGAAGCTACCCATGGGCGAGTGTTAGGACCACCATGAGGAGAAATGCTACCTTAAAGGGTATGTGTATTGAAAAAAAAAAGGAAAAAAAAAATCATACCATACTGAGCACAGAAAAATGCAAATACATAGTACTTTTGAGATATCTAGGTTGGTTTGACCAATCGGATCCCAATTTTTGAGTCGAAATCATTGAGTTGGCTTACTTAAGAGTTGAGTTGTGACCAAACCTTTACACACACACACACACACTGTGAGTCTAGCTTAGATGATTTATTCAAGAACTTGGATTTAAGTTGCATTGAGTACTTTGAAGGTTCGTTGATTTCATTGATAAGAATTCTTTGAGGACAAAAATATGCGTAACTATCAGGAATATTTTATTTATTTTATTATTTTTGCATGAATGCATGTTTGTGAATGATGTTTATGGGTATCGTCGCTGTAAGTCATCACGAGACTATAACTCGTCCACTAGGGCCGCCTAGGGGTTTAATGGTTTGTTGCATACGCTAAATGCAATCGTGATCCCTACGAAAGTGACCTAGTTAATTTTGTTAATTTTATTTAGTCTTTTGCTCGGGATTAGCAAAATCTTAAGTTTGTGGGTGTTTGATTAGTGCGGTTTACACCAACTTATTCCTGCGTTCTTAGCTTACTATTTTGTTAAATTATGTATCATTTAATGTATTTTGTATTTTTTTTTGTTTATTTGTAGGAAGCATTGGAACATGGATCTTGGGGCAATTTGACTTGTTTTGGGACCTTACGGACGCATCGGAAGCACGCGGGAAGGCTAAAAATGAAGAAATGACCAATCCTGAAATTTGGTCTGGCGTCGCGACGCCCAGACAGCACCAACATACTTTTCCTGAGAGTTCAGCGTCACGGCGCCAGAAATAATCACCCAGAAACATCAATTTTTAGGGTTTTACATGCACAATGACTCCAAGACTTTTCTATAAATATAGAAGCTCGTCCAAAATCTTGAGAGGAGACTAATACACAACACAAAGACTCAAAACACATATTTTAAAGAGATCCAAGGAGGAAGATTGAAGAGTGACAAAAAGAGACAAATGCGGTGACGTCCGAAGACGAAGCGATTCGATTAAGGTTTAATCTTCCAGTTTTTATCTTTAAACTCTAACGATTTCCATTATGTTCATGATATTACTTTCATTGTTTTATTATTTGGTCATGAACTAACTCTATAATTCTAGAGGATGATGTAGCCAATGTTTGAACCTATGTAATGATTGCCAGTTTGATTTTTATGAAATTATAATTCAGTTTATTTGTATTTTTTTGTGTTTAATGCTTCTTGTTTGTTGGACACAAATTAAAATGATGAATGTTTAGAATCTATCGCTCATGAGAGAGAGATTTTGAATAGGATCTAGAGAATATAACCTAGGAGTTTTATAGAATTCGAGAGAATATATAGTTCATTTGAAGTCGTTAACAAATAATTACAAAGCTAATGAGTTATTGATTACTAGATTTTTATAGGGATATCGAAGTCGGTAATTAATAATCGTTTCATTATTGCACGAGAGATGGAGTGAAATACTTTAGGATTCTTGACTTATAAACAACAAAACTGAATAAAGATTGAATGACATGACAAATACATAGGTCGGGTTTACAAACAATGACCACCTCGGGTTTACAAATAATGACCACCTCGGGTCGGGTTTACAAACAATGACCACCTCGGGTCGGCTTCCGTAAATACTCAAATGTTGCCAAATCTAGCACTTCTTCTTTAGGTCGGGTCGGTATCGATAACTTGTTTTGTCACCAGCAAGTTCTTCCCTCGGGAGGATTCCTCTGTATACTAGGGTCAGACCCCTCCGTCTGACATCGGCCTCTCTGAGCCTTTGACTATTTATCATCCTCTCTTGGCCAAGTACAAACCTCATTCTATCCCTCAATGATATTTGAACTATCTCGGGATGAAAAACCACCCTCAACAATAGTCCAATTACATCCTGAAATATATCAGTTATTTACGTTCCAAAATATATTTGTTCGATCACATTTCACAAATGGAATTTGGTACTGAGAAAATATTATGTACAAGGTAAATGATAATTTCATTTAATGTAATTAACTACTAACTTGTCCAGTAGTTTTTCAACATAAAATGACAATTTGTATTGCCCTTGCCAAAAAGAATCTCAAGTCACAAAAAATTAGCAATCACCTCAAACGCAAGATCATATATATCTTAACTTTCTTTAATCATCTTCAAAAAAAAAAAAAAAAAAAAAAAAAAAAAAAAAAAAAAGGAAATTAACTTTCTTTAATCTACATACCGTTTGAATTTCTATATGGTTTTTCCTTCTCTACTAGTATCATATTGTTCTTTACATGCACAAGCACTAATAATGACTCCTAATTCTTATGGTATTATAAGAAGTTTAGCTTCAAACTCCACTCATGTAACTCGATAGTGAATTGGATTGCCATTAAATCATAATTAAAAAAATAAAAAATAAAAATACAGAACCCACATCATAAAACAACCTTAAAGCTATAATCGATAATAACCCACTCAATACACCATTCATATGTATTCTTCCTCTTTGTTTTATTGCGGATAGGTGAAAGGCCTAGATGACAATTAAGTATTGGGATCGATTTCTTCCAAGTTTGCTGCCTTTCAAAAGTAAGACATTGATCCTAATATATGTGTTAAGCTACCAATATTGGTCCGGCTGGCTAAACTATCCTATAGCTATTGAAATTTGTCTTGGCATGATAATATTTGACCATCCCCATATCATGCCTATAACGGAAGCCTTGTGAATTGGGTACAATCTTTACCTTTATGATATCATTTAACATGTTAAGAAATTGAATTCTTGAGCTATTTGGGTTTATACACTTGCCAACTAGCTACTTATATATAACAGTGGCGGCATCATGAGTGGGCTGTCCAAACTCAAGTCCGATGCTGATTCTATTATTTTTTTTTTTTTTTTTAAAAAATTATGAAAATAAATTTATTTAACCTATTATTATATTACTTGAAGAAAATATTTTAACAACCCCAAAATAAAATCCTGCCTCAGGCATTGCTACTTAGTGAGACAGTAAAGTAACAAGGGACCATTATCATGTAGAAGAGAGCTGGTTGTACTTTGTCTCGACAATCGGGGTTTAATCTATAGATCAAACAAATATTCTTGTACTAGAAGATCACTGTAACATTGTAGCGAATCGAAGTTCATATATGGTCGGTTCTGTGTGTTTTTACTATATACTATAATCTTTTCTATCCCCCATTTTATCTCAATCTTTTTTTTTTCCTAATGATATGTAACTTTTCATGTAACGATAAGATTATTTTATTATAATTCATAAGTTCGAATTGCAGAAAATATTTTTGTAAAAAATAAGGATGAGATTGTGTACATATTGAATCTTTTCAATAGCCCACAGAATGAGAAGTCTTAGTCCATCCTTTGTATGTAACTTTTCATGTGAGTGCCCAAGTTATGTTATAAATCTTCATCACTGTAGAAACCCTAATCTCAGAAAAGAAAGCAAGACTTTATAATGTGTATTACACCAAATTGTTGTGGGTTTTGTTTTTTGTTTTTCATATATAATTAAGATCACTGTGTGGATGCTGAATGGTGGTCCCCCCTACGCCCAAAATTGAGGGTTAAGGAAACCCTAATCCTAGACAGACAATTTAACCTAATTTGGTCAACAACTGTTAACATTAATATATATATAGATGTGGACTGATCAAAAAAGAAAAGCCCTAGATTGTGACTTTATGCCAATATGCTTGGGAGTAGGTGATATACATAATACATACTTAGCCCCAAACAAGAAGAGGAAGATATGTGAGTACCAATTAATTTCTAAACAAAGATCAAGAGAATCCTGCATCAAATCAAAGGTAGAACCTAATATACAAAGCTCCCAGTCTAAGGCTTGGTCATATGTTCGAATCGTAGAAATAATCTTTCCGTGAAAAAAATTAAATTGGGTAAGGTTGCTCAAGGCCTTCTCCGGAAACGGCCGACATCAAATATCATTAAATTAAAGAAACTCTAAAGAGAGAAAATATAAGCAAAATTTGCCGGCAATTGCATACAACATATGGCATCTGAAAATGAAACAAGAAATTAATTGTGTGATATATAACTGACCTCATAATAAATATGCCATCTCTATAAATCTTCTTGCAAGCAAGCTGCTGCAGTTAAACAATATGAGTAAACCCCATCATCAGATTCATGACTTAAATCAAAGCACAAGATTTCAAATAAATCTATTGATTGAACCCCAAAATTGTTACACTTAATCCCAAAACCTAAGATTGATTCACCGGCAAATTAACTGCCAATTCAGTTAACAAATTGCAGAGTTGAAATGGCTAACAAAATCAAGATCCATAATCAAATCCCACACATGAAATAAAAGCAACAATATGAACAAACATAACCCCTAGCTAGCTAGCCTTCAGTTGTATAAAATTAAACCTTGCTACAATTTGTTGCAGCCAGCGACCACATTTTCAGGCCTACTGTCGATTTTTAGGTAGCAACACACAACTCGAAACCTCTATTAATTAATAAATGAAATTGAAGTTAGGGCTTGATGATTCCTTGATTTCTATTGCTTGCCTTGTCTTGTTGATTAGCTCTCTCTTCTTCTGATTCCCTAAACTTATGCAAGTACCTTCTTATAGGCCCCGCATAGTTATCAAACCCTAGGGTTCCAAGAGCCCAGCATATGTCGTCGCCATTGACAGTCTTTCGCCTTTCCTTTCTGCACTTTTCGGATGCTTCACTTGTGATAAAGCTTATGAACTCTGAAACACTTTCTTGCATCGTTTCTTTAGCTTCCTTTGAGATTTTTGCATTCCCAGGCAAAATTTGCTTCATTATCCGGCCAACGTTGGCTATTGGCAGCAACCTTTCTTGATCACTTGAAGCACTGGCTCCTGCTTCTCCTGTATTATCCACCATTTTAGATACAAATTAGGTCTATGGTCTTGTCAAACTTAGACTTGGTAGCATGATGTCAAAAGCTCTTTAATATTGGCAAAAAATTAGCGAAACTCTCATGATGATGTTTAGTGAAATTAAGCGAAATTTCTTTCATGTATTAAAACAAAGTAAAATCTCCTTCAGACTTTACAATAAGATCAAAAATATTCGCTTAGTTTCACGAGGACTTTGTTATTTTTTAATAAAAAAATATATGATTTCAGGATTGTGACAATATATACATACATACATACATACATAGCTATGCACATAACCCTATTGTAGTTGAAACTTATGTCTTTATGTGATGATGCCGACCAAGTCAACATCCAATGTGGAGTCAGCTTGCTCAAAATTCAATTAATTGGGGGAGAAAATCTATAATACAACGGAAGTAACACGTCATTCGTGTAACAATCCAATAATCTACTGTCACGCGTGCTAAAATATTAAAAAATAATTAAAAAGATAGATATTAAATCATATATGTCATTTACTAATTTATTGGTGATATCACGTCACTCGTGCCTCCGTTGTACCAAAGAATTACTCTTGATTGGGGCACTTAATTGATAATTTTTCATTAAAAAAAAAAATTGTCTCTAGATCAAGAGGTTACGATTCTCTTCTCATCTGAATTTTAAATTGAGCAAATATAAGTATGCGATTAATTATTAATAAAATAAAATATGTAAAATTTATAGATGTTGCATTTACAAGTATAAAAAGATCGAGTAAATTCTTCTTTATTCCTTGCCATTAATTTCTAATAAGTCTTCTTATTTTTTTTAAAAAATGATTCAAAAATGTATTTGTTGTTACTTCTATTAATGATAAATATTATTTTTTGTACGATTTTAAAAATACATTTTAATGATAGGTGATAGATCGATACCCCTGCTATTAGTGCATTACTCAGGAGATTAATTAAAAATAATTGAATTTAAATCTCGAGCTAAATTATGATAAAATTTTATAATATTTTATCATGCGTGAATTAATTATAATAAATGATTAATATTTAATTACATATAAATTCTTTTTCAATAATTACCAATCAAAATTTATTAAAAATTTTAAGTACAAAGCATAATTTTATTAAATAAAAGAGCGAAATTTACCCCCAAAAAATTACAAAATTAAGTAACAAGCTCATATTAGAAAATGATCATAATTCACTGATCTAAGTCCCAGGGAAGTGTTGACTTGAAATAAATTTTATAAGGCCCTAAACGAGTATTTAAAATGGGATCTAAACCAATAAATAATAATATATATACACATAAATTATATTATATATATAAAAAAAAATTGATTTTTTTTTGGATTTAAAAACTCGAATTTTAGGATAAATTAAAGACCCAACCGACTACCTATATCGATTCTTTAAGTCCACTCAATGCATATTTTTAAATTTAAGTAGATTCATTGGCATGCAATAAAGGATGGTGAGACAATGTGTTGTACAAATTTGAAATTATTGTAGTGAGTCATCGCAGTTTCTAATTTCAAGTACAGACAGCCTTCACAGCTCAATTAATCTTTATTAAAAGTTCACCCAATGAGCTTCAATTAAGCATGTTTAGTTTAATATATAATTAATAAAAGCTTAAAAGTAGGGGCTTATGCTAACTAATCATGTTTTGGTGCGGATTAACACCTAATAAACTTTTCCTTGGTAAAGAAAAAAAATTATTTAAAATTTATGTTTTACTATAGATTACATCATTCACTACGACAGCAAAGTATTAATTTATAGGGAAATTATCATTTTTCCTTTACTTTTCTTATAAAACTTTAAAATCATTCTTTTTTCCACTCACAGTTTCAATTTTGTTCACTTTTCCATAAAAATATATAAATTATCCGTTTAAACCACTTGATAAAAATGAAAAGTAAACACATTTGAAACTGTACGTGAAAAAATAAATAAAAAAGTTTTGTGAGTAAAGTGAACTTATACTATTACCAAGCAGAAAAAATGATAATTTCCCTAATTTATATATTTATTTTTTTTGTTGCAGCGGCCTGAGTTATTCTAAAGTTTATAACTCTATGTGAGTTCCTAAAATGAGATCTCTACTGATAAATTAAAGGATAAAAAATAAGTATAAGTCCTATTATGCACTTAAGGGGTGTATTTAATTTAGATTTTATAAAATTATTTTATACTTTAAAAGTTTATGGATATTCCATCAAAATTTTAAAAAGTTCTTTAAAATCTTATGGTATTGGATTAGAATTTTTTAAAATCCATTAAAATATGGTGATATTCAAAAAAACTATTGACTTTTAAAGATTTCATTTAATGATGGATTTTATAGAATAAAAAAAGTCTAATAACTCTTATTAACATAAGAGATTTTACCCCTTAATAATAATAATAATAATAATAATAATAATAATAATAAAATTACGATTGTCACATGCACTAATAAAACTATACGTTTGGATATTATTTTTTAAAACAAATAATATCCATGAATTTAATAATCTTCATGGATTGCAAAAAATCTATAAACACAGTCATTTCTCTCATTTTTAAAAATTTTCTTCTACGTGGTGATGTTTTTTTTTGAAATTTATTTTCACTTTTAAGACCAAACTTGTGGTATTAATTTTCATTATAGTAGTAAAAGATAATTTAAAGTTAAAATAATTTTTATTCCATTGTCTGTCTTTTAATCAATTTTTAATTTTAATTTTTACTATTAAAACAATCCCTAAACTTGTTAAAATCCAAGGAAACAATGATAAAACAATTCATTAAAATTTGTGAGAGTTCGGATGGAATTAAACAATTAATGTATTTATCAGAATTCATGAATTTTAAAATAATCTAACATAATCAATTAAAATCTTAATTAAATACACTTCTTTAGATTTGAGACTATAATTTTATATCAAATTTTAGAACCAAACTAACCGCTCGTGTCGAATGTCCCTATACCGCCTCTATTTGTGATGTTGTACTTGTACATGGTCGCAATAAACTAGGAGACCGTGATCAAATTGAATTTTGAGTTGGCCATGATAAATTTTACAGAAAAAGGACCTTAAAGATTACAATTCTCTTGTTTTCAATTGCATTTTAAAATTTTTGCTTTTTGTAAATTAATTCTTATACTAAGGTGATACGTACCACTTTGTGTTGTGTTGTTAGAATTATGATGTTTAGTGGATCTCTTTAATTTATATTGCAAGAGATCATGATCTATTAAATATATTTATTGATAAATAATAAATGTTACATATGTTTTATGAATAATGTTTGTCTTCATATCTTTGACTAAGTGAGGCATAGAATTTGTCGAATCCCACCAAATAACCTAAATCAGCTATAGCATTAATTGAATTTAAAAAGATGATCATACTCAATACATAAGACTCATTATATAATTAAAATCTATTGAGCAGTCTTATTCATATTCTTTTAAGGGATGGTGTTTTTGGATTTCGAATCCATAATAAAAAAAAAATAACAAATCAACACTCATTTTTTATAGTTTGATATACAATAGGTGATCAATATGTATTTTTTTCCTCTAGATTATTATTATTATTATATTATTATTATTATTATTATTATTATTTTATTATTATTATTATTATTATTATTATTATTATTATTATTATTTTATTATTATTATTACATGTTTAATGGTCAAAGGAGATGCATGAAAGTCAATTAAGGAAGCACAAAAGAAAAAAAAGATATACTTGTGTTATTTGTTAAACTTGCATTTACATCATAATATAATAATCAGAAAAATGAACTATTATTAGTTGATAAAAGGGACAAACACAAACCAATCCAGATTTTCATTTGAAGGATTCCATCAAGATTGGTCCATCAAACAAAAACATTAAATGCTTGCCTACCTTAAACATTGGATCCACTGAGGAAAAATAATAATTTAAAATTAAGTGGAATCATAATAAATCAGTAATAGATTTCAATTTATCAATATAATTAACAATCCTAGCTACTACATTCAAATTTTTCTTAAGAAAGGAATCTTCAAGAATATCCAGGGAGTGGGGTCATTTCTTTTTTGCAAAGATTCCTCTTGATCCCCACTTCATTTGTTTAATAACAATTTGATTTGGATTCTGGAGTTAGTTAGCTAGGGTTTTGTTAATTAAGCTTCTAATATTGCAAAGAGTAATTGGATTCAGTAAATAATTATTATAATAAAAAAATAAAATTAATTATCTGTATCTTTTGCTTTTGTACCCACTTGTCCTAGTCTTAAAGGATATTCTCTGGTTACTGATACTTTATTATGGAGACAAAAAAAAAAAAAAAAAAAAGCATTCTAAATCACCTCAAACCCAACTATTTTAATGCTAATTAATAATAAATTAAAGAAAAAAATGATACATAATTATCCTACAAATTAATTGTTATAACGATATTTTAGTATATAAAATTTTAAAAATACACACTTAGTCCTTGTATATTTAGAAAAATGTAAATTTTATTTCATGCCGTTGATTTTTTTTTTTTTTTTTGGTTAATTGAATTACTTTTAATCTAATTTTTTTAAAAAAGTTTATATTATCTTTGGATAGTTTTTATGGTATTCAAGTAATTTAACATTAATCAAATGAAAAATGATTCAAAACTAATTGAAAATATTTCACAATAATGACTAAAACTTGCATTTTTAAAATATAAGGATTAACATGTCGTTATAACAATTTATAGGCAGTTGAATATCATTTTTCTTAAATTAAAAATAACAAACTTCTTGAATCTTTTAGGTTTCCCACACTAGCAAACATCTATCATGAAAGACAAATCTTTTTTTTTTTTTTTTGAAATCGTTCAAAATTTTACTGTCAAATTATTCTTTCCGGAATTAAACAGAGCAGATAAAATCCTGACTGTCCCAAGCTCTATAACATGAGAGTTGATGAAACATTATACATCTTTTTTTTTTCAAAGCTAATGTCAATGAACTTAGATATTTTCTCTTAATAAACCCAACTGTGAGCAAAGCCCCTCACAACTGGATTGTGCCCGAAACACATGGAAAATAATAACAATTAGTTGAGAAATCGCGCGATACTTAGGTTAATTTATATATATATTTGTATATCATTTTTTATTATAATTTTAACATATAATTTTTTGATTTGATTGAATATTTTTATTGATTTGTTGTTATAATGTTGAAAAAGAGATGTGTATATATTTTTTATGTACAATTTACTAATGTATCTTTTTTCCAATATTTATTATTAAGATTAATTTTTTTTTCATATGATATACATTAAAAAGTATAGATTGTGTTTTTTTTCTTCAAAACTTTAGTATTTTAAGAAGAAATTAGAAATTTGAGTTTTTACATTATTCATTTTTGGAAGGGCAAACTGTATCACGTACAACCATTACATTATTCCTTTTCTCCCTCTCAATCTCAGCCCATTTAGAATTGCATGTGAAAGTTATAAATATAGATCTCGAATTGGGATTGGTATACGGTATTTTTTTAAGACAAGAAATAAAATTCAGGATAAAAAAAAAATCTCATTTTAAATTTTTATTCAGGTGAAAATATCTCGAATCCCATAAATTGATCGGAATTTGGAAATTTATTGAGCACTTCGTGTATAGAATTGATGACTAATCTTGTGTATCACTGTTGGATAAAATGAGTAAAAGCTCAATAATTCCCACCAATTCATGAGCCCAAAGATTTAATTAGTAAAAACAAAGATTAAAATTTTTTTTTGAGAGATGAGAGAAATTGTCTCTTCGATTTTACAATTGAATAAAAAGGATTTCGGAAATGCGGTTCGGGCAAAATCGTAATTTTAAAATTTTTAAAATTATCGAATAAATTATTCGATATCATATATCTATAACTTATTCATATTTAACCTAAACATAATATTCAATATCATATAACGACATAATTAATAATGAAAACATTAGGAAATTTTTACGGAAACGATTTTCCGCAAAATAGCATAAAACGCGTTTTAGTCGAACCGACCAACCGAGACCACGCGAGGGTTGTCTAAGTCATCCTCAATGGTATTTGGGTAGTTGATGGGCTACTTAAACAGTGATAACTCCACTGTTTTGGTAGCCGTTACCCGATAAGCTCAAAACTCACAGGATAACGTCGTTTTTTACCGTTTTCACTTCGAAATAATTTTCGAAAATTATCCTAACTCCCAATACACATCCAACGCATCCAAATGATATCACTTAATTTTCAGAATTTCCAGATCTAAAACAGTGAGCAAAAATTATCATTTTTCATGTTTTAAATCCAATTTTCTCAAGACTAATCAAATTAATCTTACACCAAATCAAAGTCACCACTAATGAAGAACTCTAGAATAATTTTAGGCATAACAAGAGTGGTCATTACACTCTAGAATGACAACCAAGTTGTCCAACAATAAATTGAACATAAATTACACTAATTTAGTTCAAAGTATATCTACACATGTTCAAAGCCAGTTAATCCATCATCTAAATTAGAAAGCCCCAAATTTAAGAAACCAAAAGAAACCCTAGAACATTTCTAGTAGCTCAAGAATAAGAAACAAACTTTCAAAGCTTAAGGATATTAAAGATTACCTCATGAATCTTCAAAATTCCTTGAGCTTTGTTCTTGATTTATGCCTTTCCTTTTGTCTCTCAAAACACAATTTTTGAAACCCTCTCTAATGAAAAATTTCGTGCATCAACCCATGGAGAAAATATTTTTTCATTTTATTTATGGAAGTGGTGTTAGTTGTGGGTAAAAAGGTCAAACAAAAAATCAAATTTAAATCAATTAAAAAGGCTTGATAAAAAACGTGACACATGTATTTAACGATATATTACCTTAATATATATTAAATAAAAAAACCAACACTTTACACATGTAAACTAAATAATAAAAGTCAAAACAAGACAATAATTATTACTTTACATGTGTCATCATATTATTTTTCAATTAATGTGTATCTAATCTAATCATGTATCAAATACAAATACACATTAGAGCGACCAAAATTACACCGGCATGTGAATTTTCGTTTATCGATTAAGCAATTCGAATTAACTAATTTAATCCGATAAAATATTATGAATAATCAATATTATTCATAACGCGTTGTCCAAATGCTCAACAAGTACACTTTATATTGTGGGACTCTCTAAGTTCAGGTACATCGGTGACAAAATCTAATTTCGTGTCTATAATTCACCCACTCATAAATTATGACGACTACAGATTATCTCGCTAAACTATGCAAGTTGAGATCATCGCATACATATAATACTTCTGTCACAGGCTATCCATATTATACCAGATATATATATGGGAATGTCAAATCCCTAAGGTATAATATAATCGATTTATAAATTTATGATCTATAAATAACACTCGGAAGTCACTTCCGCAGTGTACCACGATCATGGATTTAACGAATCGTAAACACGTGCAGGATACTTATGCCATGTACACAGGATTGACGAATTCTATCTTGATACAAACTGGATATCATGAGCATCAATCTATACCCAACGAACAGGCGGATGTATGACCTAAATAGGTCGTTGACGTGACTGTCATCAAAGTGTGGAGGATAACTCATGTATCCACCGTGGTATCTCAAGTCTAAGGACCACTCTGCTACTCGACTCGAGAAGATTCATATTGACGTTGGTGTACCATCTATTAGGAAATCTTTGGTGAGTCGTTAAGTGTTTATCGAATAAATACCTACATGTCTATACGAGTCTCCGAAGACTCATGGCTCACTAGGATAAACTATCAGATCAAGTTTCGATATACAACATGTACTGGTCTCAGGGGATTTTTCTAACCGACCCGTGTCATTAAATCTTGACCATGAACTTTATTTGAGAATATATTATTGGGGCAGATGTGAAACCCCTAGGGTCAGATCGGTGCCCAGCGCAGCGGAAGTGGATCTAACCCATGAATATCTAGCATAGGTGTATTTTAAAATATTTTATATGTAAAACTACATTCATTTTCGAGTCCGTAGGAAAAAACGGGGACCAAAACGGAGTCTGGAAACTCCGAAATAGAGAAAATGAAGTTTCAGTAAGTATTAGCTCTGCGCGTTGCGATGCAGGAGCTTGGGCGTCAAGACGCTCCAAAGTGCGAGAGCAATGCGAGAGCTAAACGTCTCAGAGTCGCGATGTGGGAGGATTTGCGTCACGACTCTCCTATGTTTGATGCTTAGTGTCACGACGCTGAGGGGTCAGAGTCGCGACACTGCCCTAGGGAGTGAGCAATTTCAACTTCAAATCAATACTAAACACTTCCAATTTTCTTGTAATACTTCAAATACACCTAAAATTCAGTTTTAACATCATAACCACCATCAACACATGTTATACACGTAGCATACATGTATTCTAAATACTTATATGCATTTGTTTGAATCAAAACACAAACCAATTTAGAATCCCACTATGAAATGTCTCATGAACAATTCTAGTTCACCCAAAAGTGGTCAAGTGATTCTAGAATGGTAGACATAGCTCTAAACTTTAATCTAGAGTTCCAAACTTTAATTAATTTATTTTATGCCCCACATGAACATCTTCGACCCAATTACAAACATATTGTTGTAGGCACTGCATTTTTGCATATAAGTCCCGATGATGAGTCTCGTACGGAGGCACTACTCTTTAGGTTGCGGAAGTCGCGAGAAACAAATGTCGGAAGGGGAAATTCAGAATAAGTATGTCATCAGATTCAATTCACATGTTCACTGCTTTCGTTCGTGCTGCGTTCGTGAACACGTTCGAACGTCAAGCAGATTGCGGGTGTTCATGCAGCGTTTGAATCGACGTTCGAACGGTGTCAGTACTTCTGGTTTTGTTGCTAGCCTCACGCCCAAGCCCAATTAGCCCACCAAAACCCACCCAAAAATAATTAAAATATTTAAAACACATGTCACAAATTAAAATAATATCCTCCCTAAATTAAATAATTCACATACCTAAATAAAACAAATCAAATATAGATTTTCCTTGTAAGACACTAATTGGTCCATTTCCTATTCAAGCAAGAGGAAACCCTAGCAATTGTCTATAAAAGAAACACAATTCCAACCCTTGGACCTAGTCCATTCACGCATAACACAAGAACAAGCACAAAAAAGTTTCTCTTCTCCTCCTCTCTCTACTACAGCCGAAACTCATCCCCCTAAACACCCTCCATTACCGAAAATCACACCCCTAAACCAGTATGCCATCACCGAAAATCACCCTTGAAATAACCCCCTCATTCACCAAAAATCATAAACCAAAACAACCCCCATTGCCGCAACAAAACAGTCCACAAACAGCCTTATTGTCGTGACCAAAACCGCTCCCATACAGCCCCTAACCACCGCAAAAACAGAAGCCACAAAACCGCAAAAATAGTAGCCTAAAACCGTAAAATAGTGACAGTAAAAAATAGCAAAACAACAGCAAAACAGAGGAAACGACGGCTCAAAATAATGAAGCAGCGAACGAGAGCAATAGACCAGTGGACCGGAGGAGTTGCGAAGAATCAACCCTTCCGACGGCCGTGTAACGCACTTTCAAGAGGACCTAAGAGGTTAGACCTGAGGGCAATTTTCTTATTTATTTTCATTCATCTTTTAATTGTTTTATTTATTTTCTTCGCATGAGAGTCGCTTGTGGATGCATGTTGTGGCCTTTGAATGGATGGGAAAATGTGTCGTCTTTTGTGGTATATATGATAGAAACCCATACGTAAATTCCGTAGCCGAATCTGAATAGACGGTAGTGCGGTCTGTACTTGGGATACAACTCCACGTACCACTTGAGCAAATGACACAGGTTTCACTTTGCTTTTGTATCTTGTTCGTTTATTATTCGCATTTTATTATTCCGTCATTTAATTTCCGTACGATTATTTGTTTGTGTATTGATAATATAATGCGCATGGGCTTAGTATGTTGGTATAAAGGTTCTCTATTTGAGGGAAGAAAAGTCCAAAATGCTACATTTATGATAATACTTTGTCGTGCCGAATAAAGTGTGTTGGATTGAACGTGAGATATGTTCAATCGAGTATACGAAGTCCTACATTGTTGTCTTTATTTTATATGCATTGTAATGTAATGCGCATGGGCTAACTAGGGTGGATTAAAGGTCATCTATTCGAGGGAAAATGCCTAAAGGGCTACCTTTACCACGATGTTTTGCCGCGCCTTTTATCATATCATTCACCCTTTGCATATCATTATTCTATTTGTTGGAGTTCTACGATCCCAAGGATCGAATAATCAAGCAATGAATCACATGTGAATACATACGAGGAAGTTGCGGAATACTTACATCGAGCGGTTGAGCGATACGGTGGACAACAAAAATCAACTTTCTGCCTCCTCCAATTCTCGGCAGTGAGCTGCTCCTTTCCTCCAAGAATCGGCCATGTGAGGTCCTCCATTAAGCTCCAAGCTTTGTTAAATGATCCCATGCTCATGGGTGGGTTCCCTATCACCTTCGCATGTCTCTTTGAGTGCTAGCTCTTGATGTTTTTTCCACAAAAACATCACACTTTGCTTCCCTTCTTGGCTCTCGGCAAACCAGTGAAGAACAGCCCAAATGGGCGTGAATGAGGGAGAAAGAAAAAGTGGAGAGAATGTGTTGGTTGGTGAGAAAAGGTGTATCAAATACACTTAATCAATTTCCAAATTAATTTAGCAATTTATTTTCTTTCCAAAAGTCAAACAATAATGCCAACCACCACTTCCATCAACATCTATCACTATTCACATCAATCAAGTGACAAATTGTCACATCACTCAAAGTGACATGTGATTTGACGCTTGATGTGACTAATGATTTGACGCTTGATGTGACTTGCGTGCCGCACTCGAATTCGAAATGCGAATGCGCTCGCAAACATTCACGGGCTCGGGTTCGCTAATTCCAAATTAACGAATTTCCGTTGCGACATAATTAAATGATTATGCCTAGCGAAATTACTATTCATGTCGCTAACGAATTAATTCTAAATTAATTCGCTCGCCCGAATTAAAATCTAATTTCAATTCCGCGTCGAAATCCAATTTCGTATAATATATCGAATATATTATTTATCGATTAATTCCAAATTAATCGTTATCTCTCTTTTAAATGATAATTTATCCTAGATAAAATATCTCCACAATTAATCACAGATTAATTTTCTCTCTCTTCCAATTAATCCCAGATTAATTAAAGTGCGAGTCATACGTCATAGGTGAATCTTCGGGAAGCGACCCATGAGATCCCCGGATATGTTGGCAGTAAATTCGGTCGTCGGACTATCCGAACACGTAAGTACCTCGTACTACGTTTGTACTGATTTACAAGACAAGGTTGGCTTCTAACAAAGCGCCATGCCTACCCAATTCTCCAGAAACATGCTTACATGAATAAGCGATATATATCAGGCGTAGTATACGTAGTATTGTGTATTTCGATCCAGCATCAGATGATCACATGCAAGGCCTGGGGCTGGTACAGTGTCTGCCCCGTACGAAGCATATATCGGATCATGAGAAACTAGTCTCTTTATTATCGGATAATCATGACCAAGTCATATTATCCCGATGGTTGCAACCCTTTAGAGAACCAGTTCTGTATCTCTGCGCGATCATCATCTCCATATGACTGGAGTGATACTTCCGTCTTGACATCACACCCAACATACTACGATTCTCAATATTCACAGCAGAGGCGTACACAGAACCTGTTAAAGCCCTGGATGACCAAAACCAAAGTATATTGATTGTCGGCAGTATTAGCGGTGCAAGTCTCAGGTTAAGACCAAATACACCTACCCTGATTTCGGACTTCCATAGACACATAGTCATACTACCAATGGAATTCCGAGGGGGTCTATCCAGAGCGAAGCTGTTTCCCGTACCATCGGTAAAACACAACCTCCTATTACACTTGTATGAGTATCCTATACCCAAATATATGAGAACTATGTCGTTGAGCCCTCACAATGCGCACAAGTGTAATACTAGTCTTTTACGCATTTATCGATGTCCAATCTCGATAATACTCTGACTAGGGATATTTAATGATTTATCCTTTGTGGATTGATACTGTCTCATATCATCTCAATCCAGGAACGAATCATAAGAACCTCCTATCATTTATACATCTTGGTGATCTAATCACAAATGATAAGAGTGCAATCTCCTTTGTCACATAGTTAATTTGTACAACAACACCATGATCTGTACAAATAGTGACTCTATGGGTCATAATTGTCCAACACTATTTACGCATGTATTGCCTTCTAGTGCGCATGGGCTAACTAGGGTGGATTAAAGGTCTTCTATTCGAGGGAAAATGCCTAAAGGGCTACCTTTACCACGATGTTTTGCGGCGCCGGATGAAGTGTGTTTGATTGAATGTGAGATATGTTTGATCGGACATACGGAGTTCCACATCATTGTTTTGTTCATTTGTATGCATTGCATTCTAGTGTGCATGGGCTAACTAGGGTGGATTAAAGGTCCTCTATTCGAGGGAAAATGCTTAGAGGCTACTTTTAGGTGGAGCTTAAAAATTGGTGCAAAATTATTTTAGGTGGAGCTTAAAAATTGGTTCAAAATTATAAATAAACTTTAGATAGAAAGTATTCATTTGTTGACATTTGAGTCATTATTTTGGCTATAAATTGAGAGCTCATTTGAAAGCTCAAACCATCCCCAACAAGAAGCTCCAAGTAAGAGAGCTTAGAGTGTAAGCTTCAGGGCAAGAAAGTTTAGAGAGTGAGGTTTTTTTTTTTTTTAAGTTTAAATACTTTCTAAATTCTGTTCTTGTAATAATAGAATTCAGTTTTTCTTCATAAACACTCTTCAGTGATCAGAGAATCACAACAAGTGGTATTAGAGCTTTTGTTATACGTTGGGGATCCCGGAGGTGAAGAACGAAACTCGGTGCGAAAAAGTTCTCAAAAATCAATTTTGAGCATACCATCAGCTTGTTCACGTCGAGACGAGCACGATGGTATTTTTTGACAAACAAACAGAGACCGGGGGAGGCTTCACGCTCTGCACGTGCCAAGGAGAAACTTCTCACGCTCCCCCAGTAAGATCACGCGCCACACGCGCTCCAGAGGTTGAAGACGACACACTTTTCAGCCACGTAAGCGCTACGTCATCAGTTCTAGTACAGTCATCAGCCGCGTCATCGATACGTCAGTAGTTCTGGTGCAATAATCAGACACGTCAGCGCCACCTCAGCAGTTTCGACACAGTCAACTGACACATAGGTGCCACATCATCAAATCAGGTATAGTTGGCAGACACGTCATCATTTCCGGTATAGTCAGCTGCCACATCAGCGTATCTGATCCAGTCATCTGCCACGTCAGCAACCATATTAGATTTTTTAGTACAGTCATCAACCACGTCATCAATTCTGGTCCAGTCAGCAGTCACATCATCTGCCACGTGTCAGGAACGTCAGCATACTTGGTAAATTTTATTGATCCCCCTAAAGTGTCTGAAATTTATATTTTAGCCCCAGAAGTTTTATAAATTTATAAATCAACCCCTTAGTCAAATTTGGACCATCAGAGTTAAATTCACCATTTTTGACCGTTCTGGACGTATTAGTGACCTCCGATTTGTGAAAATCAGCCCCGATTTTGTCCTATTTTCATTTTAAACTTTAAACTGAAAATGAAAATGAAAGATTCATCTTCTGGTGCAATGATCAAAGTGAAAACAACCAATTATTCCCTCTGGAGACCTCGGATGATAGATTATTTACATTGTAAATATATGTTTGATATAATCGAGGTGAAGAGAGTGAAATCAGATTCTGTCAAAAAGAGTGACTGGAATAAATTCAACAATAGAACTCTGGGTCAGATTAGGTAGTGGATCGGCCACAGTGTCTTCTGCCACGTAACACAGGACACATATGATTTTGAAATGTGGATAAAACTGGAAGACATATACGAGGCCAAGATATCTCGGCATAATGCCTTGTTAATGAGGCGTTTCATAAATTTGAAGCTACGGAGTGGAAATTTCATTGCAGAACACACCAATTAGTTCCAGAGCCTGATGAACCAGTTGTCTGCAGTAGACATGCAACTGAGAGATGAAGTACAAGCCCTCATACTACTCAGTTTTCTTCCTGATAGCTATGAGACATTGGTGGTTACTCTCAGTAATTCGGCTCCATAAGGCAAACTTACATGCCTATGATAAAAGATGCCATGTCGAATAAAGAATCCATGAGAAAAGACGTTGGCTCAAAACAGACAGAAAATTTCATCACAGAGACTCGAAAAATACATCGAGGAAAAGAAAGAGGGAAATGTAAAAACACAACCAGAGGTAGATCCTAAGATAGAATGATGTCTACCTATAAGTGCTACCATTGTGGCATAGCAGGCCACTTAAAGAAGAATTTCCGAAAACTGCAATGAGAGCAGGGACAAGGCGATTACCAGCCGAAGAATAATGAATGAGAGACACTAGTAGTTGTCCAGAGAGATGTAGCGATATGCTCCATGCAAGAAAAGACATGCCTTCACACCAAAACCTAAGATTTTGAGTGGGTGTAGATACTGTAGCATCCTACCATGCCACTTCTCACAAAGATTTCTTCATAACCTATAAAATATGAGACTTTAGTTCAGAGAAAATGGGAAATATCAGTTCCTTTGGGATAATGGGAATGAGTGATATTCATTTATGGATAAATATCGGGTGTAATATTAACCTTGAAGGATATCTTGCATGTTCCAGAACTTCGGTCGAATGTATATTTGGGGATAGCCTTTGACAAATAGGGTTATACAGTTACTTCACAAATGACATATGGAGAATGACAAAAGGTTCCATGGTTGTCGATCGGGGACATGTTTGTGGCACACTATACAAGACTCATATGAAGATTTGTGCAGAAAGCCTCAATGTAGCTAAAAAAAAAAGCTTCTCAAAACTTGTAGAACCAGAGACTCGGTCACGTGAGTGAGAGAGAGTTGTTTACCCTGACCAAGAATGAGCTTACAAATGATGCTGCACTAGGTCTTTGCAGCCACTGTTTGTTTGTTAAGCAACACATAATCTCGTTTAATTTCTCTTCAAAGAGAAGATCAAAGTTATTCAGTTTGGTGCATTTTGATGTTTGTGGTCCCTTGAAGGTTGATTCACTAGACGGTAATAACTTTTTTATGACTTTCATTGATGACATTTCTCGAAAAGTATAGGTGTATTCCTCAAGACGAAGGATCAGGTCCTAGATCAGTTCAAGCTGTTCCACGCTATGGTAGAGCTTGAAACATGAAAGAAGCTGAAGTACCTCCGCATAGATGGTGGAGGCGAGTACAGTTCCAGGGATTTTGATGCCTACTGTAGGAGATGAATTTTGTCATGAGAGAACTGTTCCACACACCCAACAATATAATGGTGTAGCTGAAAGAATGAACCGTACCATTATGGAGAAAGTTACAAGCATGATCAGAATGACTAAGCTGCTAAAGCCATTCTGGGGAGAAGCTGTGCGTACTGCCTGCTATCTGATCAACAAATCATCATATGTACCATTGAATTTTGAGATTTCGGAGAAACTGTGATCTGGTAAGAATCCCCCATACTCTCACATTAGAGTATTCGGTTGTTCAGTCGTTGTACATATATCCAATGAGCTCAGACAGAAGCTCGATGTAAGGACAACTCCATATATATTCCTAAGCTATAAAGATGAAGAATTTGGATACATATTATGGGATCCAAAGGAAAATATGGTCATTAAAGATGTAAAGTTTCTTGAAGACCAGACAATTGAAGACATTGAAAAGCTCAAAATGTCTTCCAATTCCAATGCCGACACAAATCTAGACCCAACATCAGTACAACTGGACACATATAAGGTGCATGATATTTCAAAAGCAAAACTATAGGAGGAAGATGTGGATGTCGAGCAAGGGTAGACACAGCCTGCTCCATCGGAAGCTACAGAAGAGAGTGCTGAGCAATGAGAGCCGCAACCCACTCCACTATAAGTTATATGATCATCCACATATTTGGATGATACAGACCTCCTAAAACCATTGGACCTCAGATAATAAGATCCGAGCGAGACAGGATTATAACAACCAGATATCTGAGATCTGAATACATTCAGCTTACTGATGAAGGGGAGTCAAAGAGTTTCCCACAAGGCAAGAAGGCACTAAGGAATAAATGGGTGAATAACATGGTAAGGGAACAGTGTTGTACAGAGACACAACAGAAGAGTATTGTGCAGAGATATAGTGAAATGTGTTGTGCAGAAACATAACCGAATAGTACTGTGCAGAGACAAAATGAAGTGTGTTGTGCAGAGGCACAACCGGCATGCCAACAAAGATGGTTAATTGGGACAAGCCAGATCTGTGCAGAGAATAGCCTGGATAGATGTCAGATGACAATCGTTTTGGATGCAGCTAGAGGGGGAGAATTATTGAATCCGGCTGTAAAGCATGCAAGACATATATGAATCCACCTCCAAGAATCCTTCAAAATTACTTTAGGTGGAGTTTGAAAATTGGTGCAAAATTACAAATAAACTTTAAGTAGAAACTATTCATTTGTTGACATTTGAGCAATTATTTTGGCAATAAATTGACAGCTTATTTGAGAGCTCAAACCATCCCCAACAAGAAAATCCAAGTAAGAGAGCTTAGAATGTAAGTTTCAAGGCAAAAAAGCTTAGAGAGTGTAGAGAGTGTGGTTTTTTATAAAGTTTAAAAACTTTATAAATTCTGTTATTGTAGTAATAGAATTTGGTTTTTCTTCATAAACACTCTTCAGTGATCAGAGAAGCACAACATGATGAAGGCGAGAGTTCTACTGGTCATTATGTTATAAGAAGATATAGATAATATCAACGTCATTTTTCATCTGAATTTGGACTTATAAATGGAAAATTTGAAAACTTTAAACAAATACAATTTACACCCAAGTTTTGTCAGTATATTAATTTATAATTTTTAAAGTTTAATTTTACATCCAAAATTTCTATAAACGTAATATTTTAAACCTAAAATTTTTCAATCTAATTTACACCTAAAAAATATAAATTAGTACATTGACTAAAATTTTGAATGTAAAATTGTACTTATTTAAAATTTTCAAATTTTTTCCATAGATTATCCAATTTGGGGTGTGAAAATGATAATTTCCCTAATAATAATTAGTCGAAAATGTTTCTTCAATATTTTTTTTTATTTTAGAGTTTAAGCATCCTCAACAAGAAACTCCAAGTTTGAGAGTTGAGAATATTAAGCTCCATGTTAAGAAATCTTAGAGAGTGAGGTATGAAGTTTTTGTAACAAAATCTGTAATCTTTGTAAATTCTATTCAAGTATTAATAGAAAGAAAATTTTCTTTATAATCACTTTTCAGTGTTCAAAGAACCACAACAAGTTGTATCAATAGTTTTGGTTATACGTTAGAGGTCCTGGAGGTGAAGAACAAAACTCGGTTCGGAAAATTCCGGTTTCGGAAAATTTTATAAAGAGCAAGTTATGCCATTTACACCTTTATTTTTTTACTTTTTACTTTTTTTATTATTTTTTACTTTGTTTTCGAATAATTAAAATTACATGTAACATACACTAGTTTCTTCACCAATTTCAACCTTGAAAATATCAGAACTAGAAAATCTTATAAGATTCAAGTTGTAGATATTCGAGTCTTCTTTCATCTGGAATTAGAATCACCTCAATTCGATATCAGAGTAAAAATTTATGGCCAAACAACGAAACTTGAGCAAAGTTGGAATTTCAAGAATTTTACACTATGAGAACGCCCTTTCAAATTTCTGGCCTCTAAAATCCAAATATCATATCCATTTTTCTAGTTATGCATCCAATGTATTATTTCACTTACATAAAAAATAAAAATCACAATAAAAATATATATAAC
Source organism: Zanthoxylum bungeanum (assembly GCA_019454045.1). NCBI lineage: Eukaryota > Viridiplantae > Streptophyta > Magnoliopsida > Sapindales > Rutaceae > Zanthoxylum > Zanthoxylum bungeanum. Next base: position 63,431 of record SKCR01036982.1, on the reverse strand, counting down.
ATAAATTTAATTGTTATTTCAGAAATGTGCTAAATTAAGGGGATTAATGAAACTTGTGTAAAGTTGGAATTTCCAGAATTTTACACTATTAGAACGCCATTTCAAGTTTCTCACCTCTAAGATCTAAATGTCATGTCCATTTTTCTAGTTATGCATCCAATGTATTATCTCACTTACATAACAAATAAAAATCACAATAAAAATATATAAAACATAAATTTAATGATTATTTCAGAAATGTGCTAAATTAAGGGCATTAATGAAACTATAAGTGTAAAATAATTATTTTCTCTTTATTCAATGTACACTTTTTAGTGTTCAAAAAAAAGCCCAAGATGTCTTCCAATTTCAATGTCGACAGAAATCCAGACCAAACACCAGCACAATTGGTGTTGGGATGTATGCCCTAGAGCTACATTTGATGTAAACGGTTTTATGTATTTTGAAATAAAATGATGCATTATTCATTTATCAAATTGTTTGTTTAATTTTCGCCTATTATAAATCATCTTGAATACCCTAGATTACTTATGTACCTTCAGACTTGTTATATGAATGTCATACACAAGAGGATTTAAGTTTGAAGTTAGTAATCTTAAATAGTCCATAAATAGTAAACAAAGCATGTACTTTGTTTACAGTTTATCTATAGCTGCGGTCCATTCTATATTTGTATGGCGACCTTGATCCGGGATCGTCCATGTAGAGACATGGGAATGGAGGCACCTTGTATGATGTGATCATATAGGACTGGACCCAGATGGAAATGACATTATTATAATATCCGTTAAACTAAGAAAGTCATTTCGATCTACTAGATGGTCGTATATGGATTGATCTTAATCCTGAGTGTACTACGAACTCCTGCATGGCGGGCCATGTCCTTTGATTTACAAAGGTGAGGTTGGTGTAGCAGTCCCGGCCAATAGCTACGTATTTTAGGGGCATGGTCTGTTATGTAGCTGGGAACGTTTTACATAGACATGGAGTTCACTCCTTCTTACGAGAAGTAGATGAGTATCTTTCTTAAGGGTTGATTCGGTGCTTGAACGATTTGAGCACTCAAGTCTTTCTATTGCGAATAGAAAGATTAAAATTCATAATCGTTATGAATAAATCGTTCATTAGGGAATCAATGGTACTTAAGGTAAAAATAATTAGAGGGGTATAACATACATTATGGCCCGGCTCTAATTACGAGATACTCGTGAAGGGTCAATTTATATGTAATGACTATATCGATGGACACCAACATAGTTCGGCTTAATATATCATCTGCGGCAACGAGAGTGCAACTTCGGGTTTTTAATGGAATAACCCGGAGTTAATAATTCGAAATATTTAATTAAGAGCTTAATTAATGTTTCAAGATTATTGGAGCTCGGAACTGTAGGTCCATTTGGTCCCCGTGCTAGCTCAATTTACTATAGCGGATTTAGTATAATTGGATAGTCCAATTATATACTCACAAAGGTATAAATATTATTAATATGATTAATAATATAATTTGTCACACTTGGAACTATATATTAAAAGTTAATATATGATTTATATAATAAATGATTATATGATAATTATTTATTATTATTAATAATTAAATTATATATGATATAATTTAAATGAAGGCTAAAGTTGTAATTTCCAAATTAAAGTGTCTTGGAAACCCTTGATTTAATTTTGGAAGTTACAAATCTATAATGGTATTAAACCCTTTTGATTTTGTAACATCTTTGGCTTTATGGAAAGCTAATACATTTGTTACAAAAATAATAAAATAATATATGCCTTTGCCGAATTTTTGATATGTATAAAGGGAATGGATTTGTTTGTTTTGGAAACAAATAACCTTTGGCATTAATTTGGAAATTATGATTTTCAAAATAGTTAATTGCTTATTTAATTTTGTAACATATTTTCAATAATGGTAATTGAAAATTTGATGTTACAAAAATTGAATAATTCCTTGTCATGGCCGATTATTGCATGAAGTGGGAGGGTTTTGGTTGTTTTGTTTTGGAAATAATTTGACCTAAGTATATAAAGAAAATTTGATTTTCTTTTGACTGATTCCTTACTCTTGCAACCCTAGCCACCTTATTCTTCTTCACCATTCTCTCAAAAGTTGAGAAACTCCATTGAAGAACATAAGAAGAAAAATAAAATATTAAGTGTGATTAAATCTCTAAATCGTTTAGGGATTTATTTTGTGAGTGTAGCCCACACTACTTTCCGTTGGTTATGAGTCATAGCACGGAAGACTTTGTGGTGTTGAACAAATCATCTTTTTCTTCTATTTCTATAGGTCACGACATTGAGGGTTGGTTTACCTCATTGACGCCCCTTGCCTTGTTGTTTCGGGGCTCGGTTTGTTTTTGTTTTAATTCAGAATTTTGGGAAACACCTTGGGAACTTTTTGGGGCTGTATTGTGGCTGTATTTTGAAGGAAAAATCAGACCTATAACTTCACTGCAGGTCACGCAAATCAGGGGTTGGTTTGGGTGCAGTTCGGGTGCATAACGGGTCCAAAACAGTCCATTATTTCACTGCAGTTCGGGGGCTGTTCGGGGACTGTTTCAGGGGCATTCCGGGGCTGAAATCTTGTCCGAAATAGAAGAAAAATTTTAGTACACCTGCTGGTTGCATTCGGCTAAAGGAAGGGAAAAGCAGAAAAAATTTTCAAGTCCGATCTGTGTGCCTAAGCCTCTTCCGCTGCGCGAGGAAAGTGTTTCCTTCAATTGGCATCTAGAGCGAGGTTGAAAAGTGTTCTTAACCCTTCTCTTTTTCATCTAAAGTTTCTGTTTTTAATATATTTATATGAGTTATAAATATGATGTGCTTGTTTAGATAAGTGGGCATAATGTAATATTCATATGATGAATGTTTTTGTTATTTCATGTGATGAATGAATTTTGCATTGGTCGTAAATTTTTCCGGCTCTTATTTTTGTAGTTGGTTTTGTTTTTGGGATGTAAGGCCATAAGGTCATTGTTTACATTTGTTGTAATTTTATTTTTCAATGTAAAATTTTCAATTCTTGTAATTTGGAGCACCGAAGTCGCAAAAGGAGCCAACACCACTTTGAAGCGGGATTTGAAGACCAAGGAATGCCTTGGTGAATCTTATGTACTAATTAGATTAGTATAGGAAAAATAAGAGCCCGGTCAATGCAAAATAATTTTTATGTTATATGTATGTTTATTTCGAATTGTTTGAATAACATGTCATATAGCTTAGGGTGCCCACTCTCGCATTTTACATGCCATAACATGTTTTAGATGCATTATCATTATAGACATAAAAATATGATTTTATGTAATTTAAAATGTTTAAATTAGAATATGATATGCATAGAAATCAATTAATTAGATTAATTGGATTTATGGTTTAAAATTTGAATTCTAATATATTGGGCTTAATTGGTGCATAATAAATTCCATTGGTATATAGGATGGAAACCCGAATATAAATTCCATAGCCGAATCTGAATGGACGATAATATGGTCTGCACTCGGGATACAATTCCACGTACCATTGGATTTTATAACGCACTAAGATTTATTAAAATGTTTAATTAAATTTTTTGACCTTTTTAGAATTCCATAAATTTTAAACTTATTAGTGTTCTAGTATTTTAAGAGTTAAAATATAATAGCTCACTAATACCACTCTAATTAAATTAGTTTAATTGACTAAAACTATTAGTAGAGACTAATGGAATATTAATGATACAATTTTTAAGAGTTAAAATTAGTTAGGTCACTTATGTTAAACTAGTTTAAATAAAAATTATGATTTATGTTGTGATATTTTTATATCGTACCGCAAGTGTACAGTGTCAAGTTTTAGTATAAATCAGTGAAAGAGTGTCGAACCCACAGGGATTACGTTAACTCGCACTAAGTACTACAATTGATAATCCTAACTTTATTTAGAAAACAAATAATAAAGATTTATAATAGATAAATATAAAAACAATAAAATATTTAGATAGGAGGAACTAATACGATAGAGATTATGGATCCTGATTTCACCTAGTTGTCGCCTATGTATTTGTCATACCAATTAATCATTGTTCAGTTATATTATTTATAAGTCAAGATTCCGCAAATATCCACTCCCTCTCTCGAGCATCAGTGAAAATATCATCAACTACAGACTTCGATATCTCTATAAAAATCCAATAGTTAACGACTCATTACGCTTTGTGATTCTATATTAACGACTTCAAAGGAATACAGATTCTCTCGAACTCTATAAAATCCTAGGCTATATTCTCTAGATCTATTCAAAATCCCCTCTCTCGAGTGATAGATTCTAAACATTCATCATCTTCAATTGTGGCCAACAATCAAGAAGCATTAAACTCAAAAGAATATCAATAAATTAATAAAACTTCATAACAAAATTGATAAACAAAATACAAGGTTCAAGCATAGATTACATCATTCTCCAGAATTAAGGAGTTAATTCATGACAAAAGATAAAAACAATAAATAACAAGTCATGAATCTAATGGAAATCATTAGAGTTTTAAGAAAGAAACAAGAAGATAAAACCCGAATTGAATCTCTTCCTCCTCGGATGTCACAGCCTTTATCTCCTCTTGTCGCTCTTCAATCCTCCTCCTTGGATCTCTAAAAATATGTATTTTGTGTTTTGTGCTGTGTATTAGCCTCCCCTTTAATTCTGGACGAAGTGTTATATTTATAATAGAGGTTGGGAGTCATTGGGTATCATTAGGGATCTTAGAAACCCTAAAAATTGAATCCTGAAACACATCCCGCAGCGCGTGGCCTGTTAAATTGAGTGGCGCCACGGTGCCAAAGTGTCGGGAAATTGTATGAGAAGATTGGACGAGGAGGCGCCATGGCGCCTAGGATAAGGTTGGTAAGTGGCACCAAGACGCCACTTTTTCTTTTCTTTACTGGCGCCATGGCGCCTTTGTAAGCTTGGAATAAGAGGCGCCAAAGCGCCTTATGTACATGAGTAAAGAGGCGCCATGGCGCCTTGAATAATCAAAGGTGTTGGCGCCATGGTGCCTAGGTCTCGGCCTTTTAGCTGGGTTCATGTGCTGCGGCTCCTGGAGATTGGTTCCTTCCTCCTGATGCTCCTGAAAGTTCCCAAAACACGTGCAATTGTTCCCAGATCCATGTATTAGTGCTCCTATAAATAAAACATGAAATAAACTATAAATGACATTTAAATATCTCGAAATATAACAAAACAGTAAGCTAAAAATGTCGCAATAAGTGGGTATAAACCACACTTATCAAATACCCCCAAACTTAAGGTTTTGCTAGTCCCGAGCAAAAGATAAAATAAAACTAAATTCAAATAAACAATTAAAAATTAAAAATTACTAAATTAACTAAGCCACTTTCGTAGGGATCACGATTGCATTTAGCGTATGCAACAAGCCTTTAAACCCCTAGGCGACCCTAGTGGACGAGTTATAGTCTCGTGAGGGCTTACAGTGACGACACCCACAAACGTCATTCACACACAATCATGTAAAAAAATAATAATAAAAGATAGTCTCGATAGTTGCACATAAATATATCCTCAAAGAAAGCTTATAAATGAAATTAGAGAACCTTCAAAGTACGCAATTGCAACTCGAATCCAAATTCTTGAATAAATTATCTAAGTTAGACTCACGGTGTGTGTGTGTGTAAAGGTTCATTCACAGCTTGATTCCTAAGTAAGCCAACTTAATGATTTCGTTTAAAAATTAGAATCGATGAGTCAAACCAACCTAGATATCTCAATTATGCTCTGTAATTGCTTTATTTCGTGCTCAGTATGGTATGATTTTTCTTTTCTTTTCTTGTCTCTTTTTGCACTCATTTTTTTTTTTCAACTCACCTACCATTTAAGGTAGCATTTCTCCTCATGGTGGTCCTAATACTCGCCCATGGGTAGCTTCACGCTTATCGGTTATAAGTGGTTTATTTTCTTTCTTTAGAGACATTTTTCTTTTTAGCTATACCACACTTCATAACACTAGCAAATCAAGATAGATATCTATGCAAACGGTCATTCATCGACATGCAATTTCTTCAACTAGTCACCTTGTCAACTACTTAAGTTTTCACTGCTAAAAACCTAATTTTAAGTGCTTACAAGTCTAACATAGATCAACTATTCAAGGCACTAGATAAAAGTAAATCGAGCACTTATCGTTTCTAAAATTTCACCCATAAACAAACAATATTATCACAGGATTTATGCTTTACTATCAAAGACTAAAACAATTTTTTTTTAAAATTTAAACAACTAAATAGCAAGTAAACAGCATGCACACACCTCCAAAATTAAAACTTGCATTGTCCTCAATGTAAGATAAAAATTTAAAGAACAAGAGTGAGGAACAATACTACCGTGCATGGAGTTGATCAGACTCTCGCTGGTTAGAATTTGGTTGCGCGGGCGTTGTGTGTCTCGTGCTACCTGCATAAATAACATGCAAATTAATAAATAGCACACAATAAAATAAAATAAAAAATTAAAAGTAAAGAAAATAATAATAAAAGAAATGCAAGGGTTGCCTCCGTGCTAGCACTAAATTTAACGTCTTCAGCCAGACGCAACCACCCAAAATGGTTATAGTGGCTTAAACGTAGTGAACCAGACAATCTCATCTGCTTTCTTCTTTGGTATCCACCGGTTCTTATGACATGAAAAAGACAGCTTGGCAGGCTATGGTAATTTATCCATAGATGGTCCCCCAGGATATGTAGATTGTCCCCCAGTTGGAAGTTATGGACTGTACATTCGGTAAAATTGGCTCGACTTCCTTTTTAACCTTCCAGGGATCATCTCCAAGTGAGCACTGACCTTTCTTTTCCTCTTTTTACGGCGCTTTGGGAGTGGTTTCAAGTTTAGCTGCAGAGAATCTTCCTTTATGCATGGTTGTATTATGCTCATAGGTTGCTGAGATGATTCACCCTGCGTGTTTAAAACTCTCTTTTCTACTGTATTTATCCTGTGACATTCTGCATCACCTTGAGAACTCGGCATGGCTCTGAAAACACTGAAGGTGACTTCTTCATATTGACCTCTCATTATCAATTCACCTATTTTCTCTTCTTCCGTTACTGTTTCCTCATGATATACCATTTCATTTTCTTTACTTCTTAAGTCCTGAGAGGTGTCTCTAAACTCTTTTTCGCTCCTACAGGTTCTGATTTGAAATTGCTCATTGGGGTTGACTTCTATATCACTCGGAAAAATCCATGTCTGTTGATTGGCCATGAAAGAAACAAGCAACCCAATTTGCGCTTCTAATAATTTCATATTTGCCTCTATATTGCCCATTCGTGTCTCAATGTTGTCCAGCCTTGACTCATTCTTCTGAAACCTCTATGAAGGTGTAGCTACAAAAGTGCTCATGAGGTCTTCTAAGGAAGGTTTCTGCTCAGCTTTTGGATAATTGAAGCCATGAGGAGGTTGTAAAACGTTCTCCATATCAGCATATGAAAAATTTGGATGATAATAATTAGGCATAAGACTGCCTCTACAGTTGTTGAAGCTCCAATTGTTCACATACTGTACTTGTTCAAATCCTCCTCCTCTGTTGGGTAAAATCATTCCATTAGTAGAAGTTGCTTCAATAGACGATTGGCCCATTTGATTTGTCAATACTACTAGATGAGTCGTGAGGGACGATACTTGAGCTATCAGTGCACCAATAAGATCTCTCATTGCTTCTTTTAAAATTCACCTCGTACGAAAAAAAATATAAAACCAAACAAAAAAAATAAAATAAAATAAAATGATAAAAATAAAAAATAAGAAATAAGAAATAAGAAATAAAAATAAAAATAAAACTTAAGACAAAAATAAAAAAAATAAAGAAAAAAAATAAAAATAAAAATCTAAATTAAAGCTAAGATTACTTGGTAGTAGTATTAATGTGAATTAAACAAACAATCCCCGGCAACGGCGCCAAAAACTTGTTGTGATATTTTTATATCGTACCGCAAGTGTACGGTGTCAAGTTTTAGTATAAATCAGTGAAAGAGTGTCGAACCCACAGGGATTGCGTTAACTCGCACTAAGTACTACAATTGATAATCCTAACTTTATTTAGAAAACAAATAATAAAGATTTATAATAGATAAATATAAAAACAATAAAATATTTAGATATGAGGAACTAATACGATAGAGATTCTGGATCCTGATTTCACCTAGTTGTCGCCTATGTATTTGTCATACCAATTAATCTTTGTTCAGTTATATTATTTATAAGTCAAGATTCCGCAAATATCCACTCCCTCTCTCGAGCATCATTGAAAATATCATCAACTACAGACTTCGATATCTCTATAAAAATCCAATAGTTAACGACTAATTACGCTTTGTGATTCTATATTAACGACTTCAAAGGACTACAGATTCTCTCGAACTCTATAAAATCCTAGGCTATATTCTCTAGATCTATTCAAAATCCCCTCTCTCGAGTGATAGATTCTAAACATTCATCATCTTCAATTGTGGCCAACAATCAAGAAGCATTAAACTCAAAAGAATATCAATAAATTAATAAAACTTCATAACAAAATTGATAAACAAAATACAAGGTTTAAGCATAGATTACATCATTCTCCAGAATTAAGGAGTTAATTCATGACAAAAGATAAAAACAATAAATAACAAGTCATTAATCTAATGAAAATCATTAGAGTTCTAAGAAAGAAACAAGAAGATAAAACCCGAATTGAATCTCTTCCTCCTCGGATGTCACAGCCTTTATCTCCTTTTTTCGCTCTTCAATCCTCCTCATTGGATCTCTAAAAATATGTATTTTGTGTTTTGTGCTGGGTATTAGCCTCCCCTTTAATTCTGGACGAAATGTTATATTTATAATGTAGGTTGGGAGTCATTGGGTATCATTAGGGATCTTAGAAACCCTAAAAATTGAATCCTGAAACACATCCCGCAGCGCGTGGCCTGTTAAATTGAGTGGCGCCACGGCGCCAAAGTGTCGGGAAATTGTATGGGAAGATTGGACGAGGAGGCGCCATGGCGCCTAGGATAAGGTTGGTAAGTGGCGCCAAGGCGCCACTTTTGCTTTTCTTTACTGGTGCCATGGCGCCTTTGTAAGCTTGGAATAAGAGGCGCCAAAGCGCCTTATGTACATGAGTAAAGAGGCGCCATAGCGCCTTCGAATAATCAAAGGTGTTGGCGCCATGGGGCCTAGGTCTCGGCCTTTTGGCTGGGTTCATGCGCTGCGATTCCTGGTGATTGGTTCCTTCCTCCTGATGTTCCCGAAAGTTCCCAAAACACGTGCAATTGTTCCCAGATCCATGTATTAGTGCTCCTATAAATAAAACATGAAATAACCTATAAATGACATTTAAATATCTCGAAATATAACAAAATAGTAAGCTAAAATTGTCGCAATAAGTGGGTATAAACCACACTTATCAATTTAGCCGCCATATATTTATCCACACTAGTTAAAATAAAATATTAGATATTTTATAGATAGAAACCTTAATTTTAAAATAGTGAGTGGGAGAGGGATATACGACAGTATATCCCGCGATCTCCGTTGTTAGTCCAAAAACGTGAGATTCAAAATGCGCCTCGAGACGGCTTTACTTTCGTCCCTCTACGGATGGTGTCCATTTTGGGTCAATATCAGGTTTGGGTTCCGAGAGGATATGGATTCTAGATGTATCTTGTGAATTGACCTACCATACGGCGGCACTTCACTCGTTAAGTCCAAGAATCCCGAAACGGCGGGTTACACTCACAAAGGAATAATTAACTGTTAATAAAATTCCTTGATTTAATAAAACGGTAGTTGTTTAATATAGGAATAAGAGTTATTCCCGCATATATTAAATTGACTGAGATTGTCTCAATCTATCATGCGAGTACTTGACCTACCCTATGGCGGCACTTACTTGTGGGATGATAGATTTATGTGGCATAGTAATTCTCTTAGGTTTCTAATTCATTATTCATGGTTCATGCATCATGTTTAATTTTATGCCAAAATTATTTGATGATTTTAATATGCGATGAATGAATGTTAAATGCATGTTTATTTAATTTTTCAGCCATGGTTTCTCCAATTATTTACATACTCTCAAAGGATAAATTAACGGGAGAAAACTATGTTAAGTGGAAAACTAACATGAACGTTATCCTGGTCTGTGAAGACCTAAAGTTTATCCTGACGGAGGAGAGTCCTCCCGAGCCGGCCAAAAATACTGGCCAAGCTGTGCGCGATACCTACAAAAATGGGTCGCAATAAATGAGAACGCCCGCTGCTACTTGCTAGCAGGGATGTCTGAGGTTCTTGCTGCAAAGCATGAACCTATGGCTCTAGCATCTCAGATGATGGAGTCATTGCAGGGCATGTTTGGGCAGCCTTCGGAGCGTCAACGCCATGAGGCCATGGTCTCAGCGATGACTGCTAGGATGAAGGATGAGACATCAGTCTGAGAGCATGTCTTGAGGATGATGACCTATCTCAACACTACTGAAACCCATGGAGCTCGTATTGACGAGCGTAGCCAGGTGACCATGATTATGGAAACTCTTTCGAAGAGTTTCCTGTAGTTTAAAAGCAACTATGTTATGAGCAAGTTGACTTTTACTTTGACCCAACTGCTTAATGAGCTCACCCATTACGAGTCCATGCTTGTGGATCCTCGTAAGTCTGGTGCAGAGGCAAATGTTGCCGAGTCTTCTAAATCTGCAAAGATGAAGAAGAAAAGCACTGGGAAGGCTAAACGAAAGCCCATGAAGGAGAAGAACAAGAAAGGCTCCAAGGATGCCAAGCCCAAAGGAAAATGTTTCCACTGCAACAAGAATGAGCATTGGAAAAGGAATTTTCCTAAATACCTTACCGAGCTGAAGGAGAAAAAGGAAACAGGTAAATATGATTTACCCGTTATTGAATCTCTATTAGTGGAGGATGATAAATCCGCTTGGATTGTTGATTCTGGAGCCATTAACCATGTTTGTTTTTCTTTGCAGCTACTTGATTCATGGAGGGACCTTGCTGAAGGTGACTACGCCATAAGGGTCGGGACAGGGGATGCCGTTTCAGCAAGAGCAGTGGGAGTTTTTAGTTTAAATTTCATGAATAATAGTTATTTAAATTTGAACAATGTGTTATTCATTCCTGGTTTTCGCAGGAATTTGATTTCTGTTTCTAAACTTTTGGATGATGGTTATTCAGTTTCTTTTAATAAAAATTTGGTTATTATTGGTAGAAATGGATTAACTATATGCACATGAAACTCAGAAAATAACTTGTATGTGTTAAAACCGTAAACACATAGGTAACTGCTCAACGCTGAAATGTTTAAGGTTGAGAAACCTAAAACCAAACGGCCAAAGATTTCTCACGATGACACATATCTATGGCATCTTAGACTTGGTCATATCAACCTTGACCGAACAAACAGATTGATAAAGAACGGAGCCTTAAACCAGTTAAAGCTTGGGACTTTACCAGTTTGTGAATCATGTTTAGAAGGAATAATGACCAAGAGACTTTTTACTGGAAAAGGTATAAGATCCAATCAACCACTTGAGCTAATACATTCGGACGTTTGCGGACCGATGAATGTAAGAGCCCGAGGCGGTTATGAATACTTCGTCACATTCATTGACGATTATTCAAGATATGGGTATGTCTACCTAATGCATCACAAATCAGATACCTTTGAAAAGTTCAAAAAGTATCGTGCTGAGGTTGAGAACCAATTATGTAAGATAATCAAGCTCTATGATCGGATCGTGGAGGGGAATACCTCGACAGAGATTTCGAGGAATTTTTAGTTGAGCATGGGATAGTATCCTAGCTCACAGCGCCTGGAACACCACAACAAAATTGTGTTGCAGAGAGGAGAAATCGAACCCTACTAGACATGATGAGATCTATGTTTAGTTATAGCTCACTACCTAGTTCATTCTGGGGATATGCACTGCAAACCGCAATGCATATCCTTAATGTAGTTCCATCTAATTCTGTTCCTAAGACTCATTTAGAGTTGTGGAATGGTCGTAAAACTAGTTTACGACATTTCTGCATATGGGGGTGTCCAGCACATGTGTTGAAGAATAAGACTACTAAGTTGGAGCCACATTCTCAGGTGTGTCTATTTGTAGGCTATCGTAAGGAAACCAGGGGTGGATTCTTCTATAGTCATAATGATAACAAAGTATTTGTATCGACAAATGCCACATTTCTAAATGAGGACTATATGAGGGAGTTCAAACCTCGGAGTAAGGTGTTACTCGAGGAGTTACTTACTACCTAGACGCAGTGGGAGGGTTGTACGACAACCTGATCGCTACCTTGGAGTTGGATAGGCACAAGTTTTCACATTCAGCGATGGTATAGATGATCCATTGACCTATCGTAGTGCAATGGATGATTCTGACAAAGAGGAATGGCTCAAATCCATGAACCTAGAGATGGAGTCCATGTACTCCAACTCAGTCTGGGAACTTGTAGACCAACCTGATGGGGTAAAACCCATAGGTTGCAAGTGGATCTATAAGAGGAAGAGGGGATCAGATGGGAAGGTACAGACCTTCAAGGCTAGACTAGTGGCCAAGGGTTATACCCAGAAATATGGAGTTGACTATGATGAAACTTTCTCACCAGTAGCCATTCTTAAATCCATCCGCACTCTTATATCCATTGCCGCATATTATGACTATGAAATTTGGAAAATGGATGTCAAGACTGCATTATTGAATGACAATCTTGATGAGAGTATCTATATGATACAACCAGAGGGGTTCATCGCCCAAGGTCAAGAGCAAAAGGTTTGCAAGCTGCAAAGGTCCATTTATGGACTCAAGCAGACATCTCGATCTTGGAATATAAGATTTGATACCATGATCAAGTCTTATGACTTTGAGCAGAATGTTGATGAGCCTTGTTGTAGACACTTGCATTTTTGCATGAAAGCCCAATGATGAGCCTCGTATGGAGGTACTACCCGATAAGTTGCGGAAGTCGCGGGAAACAGACGTCGGAAGGGGAAATTCAAAATAAGTACGTCGTCAGATTTAATTCGCATGTTCACTGTATGTGCGTTCGTGCTGCGTTCGGAAACACGTTCGAACGGCGAACAAATTGTGGGCGTTCATGTAGCGTCTGGAAACGCATTCGAACGACCATCGATATTTATGTTTCACTGTTAGCCTCAACCCAAAATTCACACAAGGCCCACCAAAGCCCAATCCAAATAATTAAAACATTTAAAACACATGTCTAAATTAAATCAAATCCAATTAAATCAAATCAAATCAAGATAATATCCTTCCTAATTAAATCAAATCCAATTAAATCAAATCAAATTCCCCTTCCTAAATTAAATAAATCACATTCCAAATTAAATAAAACAAATCAAATTAAAACCAATCTAAATAAATCACCTACAAATTTAAAGATATTCCCCCACCAAAAATACACAAGATCACTTCCTTAAATAATTAAATTAAATACACCCCATATTCACTTGATTTTATTTCCTTTTGAAAACCCATGCACAACCCTAACCCAAACATGCACCACTATAAAAATAATACAAAACCACAACACTCCTCTTCTTTTGGCTCTGACACACGGCATCAACCACACACAAAATAAAAACCCTAACTCCCTCTCTCAAAAGCTCACGCCCACTCTCTTATTGACACACTCTCTCTCGGCCAAATAAAAAATATAAACCCTTCACACTTCTTCTCCTTCCATAAAAAAAAAAGAACTCTAAAAAAATAAACAAATCCTAAGCAGCCGGCCCTCATTCACTCATTCACGCAAATAAGCCAGACCTGCCGAGGAACCCAACCAAATCGACAACAAACCTTAAAGCCCCATCCTCACAGAAACGTAAGCAATAAGCCTCAAGCCTCTACTAAATAGATAAAGACACAAATATTTTGACCTGCACTTCTCTCTTCTCTCACACGGCCCTCACCGACTCACAAACTGCCCACAACTCAGCCCCTTGACACCTTAAACGTAACAAACAACAAAACAGCCAGCTGCCCTCCCTCACGTCCCACAAAGCAGCACGGTCCTCACACTCCTTCACAGATCACGCCCTTCACAAATGAACCAGCCCCCCACGCCACTCACACAAATAACCGACCAAAAAGAACCCACTCAGAAGCCCTCCTTCGCGTAACAAACTGCCTCTATAACCAATCCCTAAACACCCAAAAACAGTGGCCAAATAACCCTAAAACAGTCCCCCATTTTACCAAAAGTCATTCAAAAATAGTGAAGAAAACGTCAAAAATAGTGAGGAAAGCGCGGACGAAACAGCGAAACAGTGAGTGAAATTGTGAACCAGCGAACCAGAAAAGTTACATAGTATTAACCCTTCCGACGACGACGTAACACACTCCCGGGAAGCGACTTAAAAGGTAAGACTTGAGGGCACCCTTTGTTATATTTTTATTTTGTTATCCCGGACACGGCATGCTTGGTTGGACATGGAATACGTCCGACCGGGCATGCGAAGCCCTATATTAAAAACGGCCAAACCATTGGTCACATCTCTTTACTATTCTGCATTTATTTTCAGTCATTTATTTTCCTTTAAGATTTCGCACTTAGCTTATTATTTATCATATTCCATGCATACATTGGGTTGATGATTGCGTTATGTTAAATGGTCGGTGCTATCTCTTACGGTATATCAGATGGAAACCCAGACGTAAACTCTGTAGCCGAATTCGAATGGACGGTAGTGTGGTATGTACTTGGGATACAACTCCACGTACCGCTTGAGAAACGTTCAAGCACGTGTTTCATTTTGTGATTTAAATCTATGTTTATCGTCCCGCTATTTATCTTTTTTATGCATTTTTTTTATTCATGCATTGATAATTTAATGCGCATGGGCTAACTAGGGTGGATTAAAGGTCCTCTATTCGAGGGAAATGCCCAAAGGCTACCTTTACCACGATGTTTTACCGCGCCGGACTAAGTGCACTCGATTGAATGTGAAATGTGTTCAATCGGGCATACGAGGTTCTATATTATGTATTTGTTCATTCACATATGGGTTTGCGTTGTTTCAGTTGCCATTTTGGTAATCTCGTTCGAACGTATTTCCGAACGCTACACGAACGTATGCATTATACCTCAGTCCGTTCGAACGTGTTTACGAACGCTACTTGAACGCGCATGCGTTTTGTTTTATCATGCATCAGGTCTTATTCCGTTCGAAAGTATTTTCGAACGCTATACGAATGCGAACATTCTGTCTCATTTCCGTTCGAACGTGTTTCAGAACGCTACTCGAACGTGCATACATTCTGCTTTACCATGCATAAGGTCTAATCTCGTTCAAAAGCGTTTCCGAACGCTATACGAATGCAAACATTCTGTTTACCGTTCGAACGTGTTTTCAAACGCTACACGAACGCACATACAGTGAATAGATTTCTTTTCGTCTCATTTCATGCACGTTTGCTTCTTTGGTCATTTCTTTTGCATTACGTAATTAATCATATCATTTCATTATTGACACATTTACTGTTATCATTTATTTATATTTCCTCATTTGTCTACTTAATGTGTTCATGAGATTGTGTGTTTGTCTTTATTTCACTTACTTTTACGGATGCAAACTTATATATAGGTTGTATGCGAACTTAGATATAGGTTGTATGCAAACTTAGATGTAGGTTATTCTCGTGTATGTATGTTGCGTAGACTTGGTTAAATTATTGCACAAATCTGTTCATTACAAGAGGCATAAGTAAGAGACCATTTCGAACCCAACGGTTTGAGATCTTCCCTTGGGAGGGGTGAGTGCGGCCTTAAATCATTTCCCAGTTCACGCTGGGTGGCGACTCCATTTTATTTCTCCGGTTTAGTCCCCTGCGGGCCACTCCGTACTCCCGACCGGGACGCGAGCCCGGGACAGCATCGCCGACTTCTGTGACCTACACTTGTGTATACAAGCGCGTCATTGACGGGAAGATGGTTTTTCTTGTTTTATACGTCGATGATATTTTACTCATTGGGAATGATGTAAAGATATTATCAGACGTGAAAACCTGGCTAGCTAAACAATTCCAAATGAAATATTTGGGAGAGGCCAGTTATGTTTTTGGGATTCAGATATTTCGGGATCGCAAGAAACGACTGTTAGCTATGTTTCAGGCATCCTATATCGACAAGATCCTTGTGCGATTTGGGATGCAGAATTCCAAGAAAGGTAATCTGCCTTATCGGCATGGAATTCATTTGTCAAATGAACAGTCTCCTAAGACAACCTCAAAATATTGAGGAAATGAGACATATCTCATACGCCTCAGCAGTTGGTAGTCTCATGTATGCTATGTTATGCACGAGACCAGACATCTGTTTTGCAGTGGGAGTAATCAGTAGGTTTCAGTCAAACCCAAGATTGGATCACTGAGTGGTTGTGAAACACATTCTCAAGTATCTTAAGAGAATGAGAGATTATATGCTTATGTATTCCGGTGAGGATATGATCCTAAGGGGATATACAGACTCTGATTTTCACACAGATTTCGATTCTAGGAAATCTACATCTGGATCGGTGTTCACCATAGGTGGTGGGGCTATAGTATGGCGGAGTATAAAGCAATCTTACATTGCTGACTCCACCATGGAGGCTGAATATGTAGCAGCTTGTGAAGCAGCTAAGGAAGCAGTCTGGCTCCGTAAATTCTTGGGAGATCTGGAAGTTGTTCCAGATATAGATAGACTGCGATAATAGTTGTGCGGTGGCAAACTCCAAAGAACCAAGAAGCCATAAAAGAGGAAAGCATATAGAGAGGAAATATCATCTCATCAGAGAGATAGTGTAGAGAGGAGATGTTACCGTCACAAAGATTCCATCCGCAGAGAACCTGGCTGATCCGTTTACAAAGATCTTGCAGGTTAAAGTTTTTGAAGGTCACCTAAATGGTATATGATTACGTGACATGTCCCATTTGCTCTAGTGCAAGTGGGAGATTGTTGGGATGTATGCCCTAGAGCTACATTTGATGTAAACAGTTTTATGTGTTTTGAAATAAAATGATGCATTATTCATTTATCAAATTGTTTGTTTAATTTTCGCATATTATAAATCATCTTGAATACCCTAGATTACTTATGTACCTTCAGACTTGGTATATGAGTGTCATACACAAGAGGATTTAAGTCTGAAGTTAGTAATCTTAAATATTCCATAAAGAGTAAACAAAGCAGGTACTTTGTTTACAGTTTATCTATAGCTGCGGTTCATTCTATATTTGTACGGTGACCTTGATCCAGGATCGTCCATGCAGAGACATGAGAATGAAGGCACCTTGTATGATGTGATCATATAGGACTGGACCCAGATGGAAATGACATTCTTATAATATCCGTTAAACTAAGAAAGTCATTTCGATCTACTAGATGGTCGTATATGGATTGATCTTAATCCTGAGTGTACTACGAACTCCTGCATGGCGGGCCATGTCCTTTGATTTACAAAGGTGAGGTTGGTGTAGCAGTCCCGGCCAATAGCTACGTATTTTGGGGGCATGGTCTGTTATGTAGCTGGGAACGTTTTACATAGACATGAAGTTCACTCCTTCTTACGAGAAGTAGATGAGTATCTTTCTTAAGGGTTGATTCGGTGCTTGAACGATTTGAGCACTCAAGTCTTTCTATTGCGAATAGAAAGATTAAAATTCATAATCGTTATGAATAAATCGTTCATTAGAGAATCAATGGTACTTAAGGTAAAAATAATTAGAGGGGTATAACAGATATTATGACCCGGCTCTAATTACGAGATACTCGTGAAGGGTCAATTTATATGTAATGACTATATCGATGGACATCAACATTGTTCGGCTTAATATATCATCTGCGGCAACGAGAGTGCAACTTTGGGTTTTTAGTGGAATAACCTGGAGTTAATAATTCGAAATATTTAATTAAGAGCTTAATTAATATTTCGAGATTATTGGAGCTCGGAACTGTAGGTCCATTCGGTCCCCGTGCTAGCTCAATTTACTATAGCGGATTTAGTATAATTGGATAGTCCAATTATATACTCACAAAGGTATAAATATTATTAATATGATTAATAATATAATTTGTCACACTTGGAACTATATATTAAAAGTTAATATATGATTTATATAATAAATGATTATATGATAATTATTTATTATTAATAATAATTAAATTATATATGATATAATTTAAATGATGGCTAAAGTTGTAATTTCCAAATTAAAGTGTCTTGGAAACCCTTGATTTAATTTTGGAAGTTACAAATCTATAATGGTATTAAACCTTTTTGATTTTGTAACATTTTTGGCTTTATGGAAAGCTAATACATTTGTTACAAAAATAATAAAAGAATATATGCCTTTGCCGAATTTTTGATATGTATAAAGGGAATGGATTTGTTTGTTTTGGAAACAAATAATCCTTGGCATTAATTTGGAAATTATGATTTTCAAAATAGTTAATTTCTTATTTAATTTTGTAACATCTTTTCAATAATGGTAATTGAAAATTTGATGTTACTAAAATTGAATAATTCCTTGTCATGGCCGATTATTGCATGAAGTGGGGGGGGGGTTTGGTTGTTTTGTTTTGGAAACAATTTGACCTAAGTATATCAAGAAAATTTGATTTTCTTTTGACTCATCCATTACTCTTGCAACCCTAGCCACCTTATTCTTCTTCACCATTCTCTCAAAAGTTGAGAAACTCCATTGAAGAACATAAGTAGAAAAATAAAATATTAAGTGTGGTTAAATCTCTAAATCGTTTAGGGATTTATTTTGTGAGTGTAGCCAACACTACTTTACGTTGTTTACGAGTCATAGCACGGAAGACTTTGTGGTGTCAAACAAATAATCTTTTTCTTCTATTTCCATAGGTCACGGCATTGAGGGTTGGTTTACCTCATTGTCGCCCACTGCCTTGTTGTTTCGGGGCTCGGTTTGTTTTTTTTTTAATTCGGAATTTTGGGAAACACCTTGTGAACTTTTTGGGGCTGTATTGTGGCTGTATTTTTAAGGAAAAATCAGACCTATAACTGTTGGGGTTGGTGCTCAGAGCGCCAATTCCCTGTTGTATTTCTGTTAAATACTTCTGTAAAACATTATTATTATGAATAATATATGCAGTTTCTATAATATAATCTATCTTTCTATATGGTAAAGACGTAATGACCCTAGAATGATTAGTCATGATACAGTTGCAAAAGCGTCGCAACGGACATTGAGAAGTGTCATGACGTTGTCATTCTCAGACAGTTCCTGGTCAAGGTTTACACTACTTGGTCAGTATAGTAAACCCGTTGAGACCGGTACATGTCATATACTGGAATATATGATTCCAATGGTTTCTCAATGAACCAAAAGTCTTGGAGACTAGTATAGACGTGTAGGTGTTTATAGCGGATAAACACTGAACGACTCACTGAAGATTCTTAATGGATGGTACACCAGCGTCAATAAGAATCTTCTTGGGTTGAGTAGCACTTGTGATTCTTAGACTTGAGATGCCATTGTGGGCACATGAGACATCTTCTACACTTAGATGGCAGTCACGTCACCGATCTATTTAGATCAGACCTCCGCCTGTTCGTTGGCTGTAGACAGATCCTCAGGGTGTCCTATGTGTATCAAGATAGGATCCGTCAGTTCTGTGTACCAGAGCATAGGTAGTCCATATGATTAGCAATCAGATAAATCCATGGGCCCGTGGTAAAGTTTAGAAGCTAGTTCTAAACATTCTTTTGAGATTGCTAATAGAATAGTCGACTGGATAATCCCGATAGAGATTTGACGTTTACATCTATATCTCTGGGATTCATCCGGATACCTGTGACGGAGGAATTATACATTTGCCATGACCTCGACCTGTATGGTTCAGCGAGATTATCCGTGATCGTCATAATCTACGGGTGGATAGAATATGGACACGAAATTTAATTTCGTGACGGATATACCTGAACCTAGAGAGTCTCAATAATGAAACATACTCGTTGAGCACTAGAGCAACATAAATAAATAATATTGATTATTTATAAAGTCGTTTAATGGTTAAACGCAAGATACATGCTAAAGAGACTAGATAGTCATTTGCTTAATTATTGTGTATTTACATTTAATACTTGATTAATTTAAATACACATTAATTAATAGTCAAAATGAGTTATTTGACTTATTTCCTAAATAAATATATGTTTTTAATATTTAATGTAAATATTATACATATATTTAATATATTTGTATTTGATTAATTAATTAGTTATTTAATTGTTAAATGATTAAATTAATTAAAATATAAATATCTTATGTTAGGATATTTAAAGTAAATGATGATAGTTGCAATTGTTGACTTAAATAAATATCCATAAAGTTTTTAGATATTTATAAAGTTGACCAAATGCATTTGAAATGAAATTGAAATGAAAATTTGGTGTATATGCTTGTTATTGAATTCGGCCAAGGCATTCTTTCACAAGTATATATTGTTTTCATTTGCTTTTCATTTAGTTTAACCTAATACACTTTTACAAAAGAGAGACACCATTGAAGAAACCAAAAGAAAGCTTGAGAAAGAAAGAAAACTTCAAAAGCTTGGAAATTTAGTAAGTTTTTCAAACTTGCTATTAGTAAGGAATATGTTCCTTAGGTTCTAGGCTTTAATATATGATATTATTAGGATGTTTCTTTCTTTTTTCCTTGTGGTTTTTGATGATGGAAGTTTTGGAGAAGTGTGAAGCATGTGTAATGAAGGAAGTGTTGTGACTATTGTAGTTATAACTATTCTTTTAAGGTTTTGGAAACCATGTTGCTAATCTAGAGTTGTTGACCCACTCTTAAATGACCTAGATTTGATCTTGAGTTGTTTCATTGTGTTGAGACTTGAATTGGATGGAAGAATGATGATTGAAGTAATTGATTTAATGTATTTGGTCTAATTTGTCCAATTTGTGGAAATTGAAAAATTAGGGTTCTTAACTAATTCCAAATTTGGGGCTTTTCATATATGTTGTGCATTTGGGTGTGTATATGATGCATATAAAGTTTCATGTTGATTGGATTTCATTTAGATGAGTTTTGAGACATGAAATGACCAAATGGCCAAAATGGCACCAAATGGAGGCTCACGGCCTTGATAAGAAATTTGGGGATTCTTGTGGTTTTGGTGTTTTGATGTTTTGAACATGCTAAGTTCATCTTAGAAATGATTTAGAATCATTCAAAATTGATTGGATCAATTTCGGACTAAAATGGACAAAATACCATATAAGGGTAATTTGGTAATTTCACTTGAATATGATTCATTTGAAATTTTATTTCATAATTTGAATATTGGGTAATTAAATAAATAGGTTTATTTAATTAATCCGAGAAAAAGTTTTGAAATCTGAAAATCGGATTTTCACCGCTTCCGCTGCGTTACCGGATTCACCCCCTAAAAACCCCTTCAATAACATCATTGCAGGTCACGCAAATCAGGGGTTGGTTTGGGTGCAGTTCAGGTTCATAACGGGTCCAAAACAGTCTATTATTTCACTGCAGTTTGGGGGCTGTTCGGGGACTATTTCAAGGGCATTCCGGGGCTGAAATCTTGTCCGAAACAGAAGAAAAATTTTAGTACACCTGCTGGTTGCATTCGACTAAAGGAAGGGAAAAGCAGAAAAAATTTCAAGTCTGATCCGTGTGCCTAAGCCGCTTCCGCTGCGCGAGGAAAACATTTCCTTCAATTAGTCACAGATAGGGTGCACAATGTAATCCAGAAGCAGAATTAGATGAGGCAAATGGGGATGTTGAGCGGGGGAGACATAATTCGCTCTATCGAAAGTTACAGAAAAAAAAGTGTTGAGCAAGGGGAGCCGCAACCTGCTCCATTAGAAGCTACAAGATCTTCCACATATTTGGATGATGACAGACCTATTGACCAGTGGACCTCAGACAAGAAGATCTAAGCGAGGTCGGATTCCATCAACCAGATATCCGAAATTCGAATACATTCTGCTTACTAATGAGGGGGAGCTAGATAATTTCCCAAAAGACAAGAAGGCATTGGAGAATAAATGAGTGAAGAAAAATGGCAGTAGAAAATTATTGTGCAGAGACACAATGAAGTGTGCTGTGTAGAGACAACCAACATGTCAACAAAGATGGTCACTCGGGACAAAGTAGAGCAGTGGAGAGACAAGGTTGGGATAGCTGTCAAATGACAATAGTTCCAGATGCAGTTGGAGGGGGAGAATTAATATGAATCCAACATGCATGATTAATTTGTTACAACCACCATTAATCAATTAATGATTTTTGTGTAACTACTCATAACCACTCAATTAGTGGACAATTATGACAACCACTCCACTAATTGTGTAAGTTAGAATACAAGTCATTGCCTATAAATTGAACTCTCATTTGATAGTTCAAGCATGCCAACAAGAAACTTCAAGTTAGAGAGCTTAGAATATTAAGCTCCATGTTAAAAGAGTTTAGAGAATGAAGTGTGAGGTTTTTGTAACAAAATTTATAATCTTTGTAAATTTTATGTAAGTAGTAATAGAAAGAAAATTTTCCTCATAAACATTCTTCAATGGTCAATGGTAAGAGAATCACAACAGCAATCTCAAAAACCCATTTCTTTTTTCCTAGGTTCCTGTACTGCAATTAATTCATTTGCTCTATTGAGCGAGCTGACAGCGACAACACTGAGAGAGGTTTTAGTAAGGTGGCGCACTACACAAAATTACATTTTTAGCAATGGAATTTAGCGACAGAATATTATGTTTCTAAATTTAGCGACGAAATAGAGACATAATTGAAACGAATGATGAAATTAGGGACGAAATTTAGTGACAAAAAAATGAAATTTTTTCGTCGCTAAATAGAGACAGAATCTCTATTTCGTCGCAATTTTAAATTTCTATTTAAATTTTACTTTTAATTTCGAGTTAGTTAGCGACAGAATAACATTTCGTCGTTATTTCAATTAGAAACAGAATTTTTCCGTCGCTAAATAGAAACAAAATTAGTAATTCTGTCGCTAAATAGAAACGAAATATCAATTCCAAAGCTAATTTTAAGTTTTTACTTTTATTTTAATTTTAATTTCTAATTGCAAAACTATTGTTAATTATAAACAAAATTTTTCTATCGCTAATCCGTCACTAATTAGAAACGAAATTAATATTCCGTCACAAAGTAGAAATGGATTCTCAATTTCGTAGCTAATTTAAATTTTTATTTTTATTTTTATTTTAATTTCTAATTTACAAAACTATTGTTAATTAGAAATGAAATTTTTCCGTCGCTAATTAGAAATACAATTAATTTTCTATCACTAAATAAAAATAGATTCTCAATTCCGTAGCTAATTTTAAATTTTTATTTTTATTTTTATTTTTATTTCTAATTTACAAAATTATTGTTAATTAGAAACGTAATTTTTTTGTCGCTAATTAGAAACTGAATTAATATTCTGTCGCTAAAAAGAAATAAAATCTCAAATCCATAGCTAATTTTTAATTTTAATTTTAATTTTTAATTTAATTTCTAATTTACAAAACTATTGTTAATTAGAAACAGAATTTTTCCGTCGCTAATTAGAAATAAAATTAATATTTCATCGCTAAATAAAAACGGAATCTCAATTCCAAAGCTAATTTTAAATTTTTTTTTACAGAATTTTTCCGTCGCTAAATAGAAATAGAATCTATATGTTGCTAATTTTTAAAATTTTCAACCCCCCATAATTTTATTCCTTCGGGATCACTTTTTTTTTTTTATAAAAAATAGAGACAGATTTTTCGTCGCTAAATAGAAACAAACTCTCTATTACGTCGCTAATATTTGAAATTTTCAATCCCTCCAAAATTTTATTCCGTCGGCGCCACTATTTTTAAAAAAATTGAGACGGATTTTTCGTCGCTAATCCGTCGCTAAATTTTTTTCAAATTTCAAAAATTTCCCGCCTTATGAAAATTTCAAAGGTCTAAAAAATTTATAAATCTTCCTGCTTCTCTTATTTTCTTCATCTATATATACATCACAATCTTTTTAACTCTCAACTCCAAAACACCATCAAAAATTTTCTTCCACAATTGTATATGCCATCAAATTTTTCATTCCTCAACTACCATTGTTAATCTCTCATTTTTCTTATATCCACTTTTAAATTTTCCTGAGAAACAAACACTAATATTTGTTTTTGGTTTAATGTGGCGTAAATGGATAGTGGTGTGTTGAAACTTGCTGTGGACATTACGGTGTCTTGTGGAATTGAAGATGTATATATAACAATTAAAAAAGTCACTTCTTTAAAATTTTCCACCATTCCAAAATTTTAAAACTTTCCCTAATTTAAAATTTAAAAATTTTCTCTCTCTATAATATAAAAATTCTCACATCTCTATAATTATATAATTTCCCGCCTCTCTAAAATTTTAGATTTTTTTCCTTTCTAAAATTTGAAAGTTTCCCTTATTTATAAAATTTTAAATTTCATACATCTTTAAAATTTTAAATTTCCTGCCAATTTTAAATTTTAAAATTTATGTTTTTAAAAATTTTTTGTTAAATAAATTGTTACGGAATAGCTACGGAAATTCGGTCTCTATTTAATCATGAAAATTTTTTTCATCGCTAAATAGCTATGAAATTCTCGTCGCTATTTAGTTATGGAAATTTATTCCATCGTTAAATAGCGACGGAATAATATTCCGTCGCTAAATAGAAACATAATTTCTCATTTCTATTTAGTGACATAATTTTAATTCGTCGTTAATTAGCTATGGAAATTTTGTCGCTAATTTTAGCGACGGAATAAAATTTCGTCGCTAATTTTAGCGATAAAATTTCGTCGCTAATTTTAGCTACGGATGTAATATTTCCGTCACTATTTTTTTTTTGCGACCAACAAATAGAGACGAGATTTTTCCGTCGCTAATTAACCATTGGCGACGAAATAACTACGAATTTTTCCGACGCTATTTGACTGTTTTCTTATAGTGGCGGATTTCTTGAGCGACTTCGAGCTTCAAATCATGAGCGGCGATGGACTGGCGACGAGGATGGAGATGACGTTTAGCACACGAGTTGCGTTTCAGGGTTCTTGTCGGAAGATGAAGAAGAGGAGGAGAGCATAGATTCTCTGTTGCGCGGTCTATGGTAGTGAAACTATTTTTTATTTTGAGTCGGTGGTTTGTTGTTTTGAGTATTTGAGGGAGTTTATGGATAGAGAGAGAAAGAAGAGAGATGTATGCATGTACTATTTGATATAGAATTTAATGAGTTTATAAATTAATTTATATTCTCAGTTTAATATTTATAATGCTTATAAATTAATTTATAATCATAACCAATATTCTCTACCAAATGATACCGTAAACTTTGGTTTGTTTGTGATGTTGTCATTAAGCAACAGAGAGAGAGAAATCCAGGGCTAGTTGGTGCAGTGTTGGTTATAAATTAAGCTTTCAATTTAGTCGACTTAATCTAGTTTCTTTTGAAAGTGCAAATAGAGATGTTTATTTGTGAAGTAATTTTTTTTTTTGGCAGCTAATTTTTAGTGTTTTAAAAGGAAAACATTCTTGAACAAATGTATTACAATTTAGTTTTGATGAACTTTGTCATGGTTGAATAGGCTTGGATAAATGGGAAATAATCGGAGATGTTGGAAGCAAAAGCTTCCATCTTCGAAGGAGTAGCAGTAATCGTAGCAGCGATGGAGAATCGTCTTCCACAACTTCAACCGTAACAAGGGCTAGCTGTGTTTTTTTTAATATTTATTTTTTAATACAATGTCATTTTTTTCTAGTGCCAAATGGATGAAAAATTGAAAATATTGTTTTATAAGTAAGGGTTATTTTTGTCATTTCAATAGTCAACCAACGGTCCAAGATGTCAATACAAACAGCAGGGCTGGTAAAGGATAATATATAAATACATTCTCTTTTTAAGTATCAATACGTAAATCTCAGGGGAGATATGTGAAAATAACCCTAAATAAGAAAGTAGCATAATAAATTATAAGATAAATTATCATTTTTCAACCAAAAAAATACGATGAAAATTCAGTTAAAATTAAAAAAATAAATAAATATTAAAGTGTATCAATTTTCACTCGAAGTTTATGAAGTATATCAAGGAGGGAAGAATGATAATTTTCTTAAGACTTGGGTGGAAATTAATACACAATTGCTAAATGAAAATTTTTACACTTTAAAGGTCTAAGTTTGACTAAATTTTCACCTATTTTTTAGTGGAAAATTGATCATTTCTCAAAAAAAAAATATTAAAATATGTAAATGTGGACCAAGTGAAAAATGAACAAAATTATAAGAATTCAACAAGAAAAAAAATAAAATGATTCAAAAAAAAAAAATCTAATTAATGACAATTTTTTCTGTCTGATTTTATATATATATATATATATAATATATATATATATATATATATCTTTTTTTTATAACCAGGGTGTCCGGGGTAGCTTACGCGCACCTCGATTAATTATGGGACCCTTACTCCGTACCCTCAGAAATTTTCCAACACATATTAGGATAAGTCGTGGACTTTTTACACCATGAGATATGGCCTAATAAAATACATTTAGTAGAATTTGAACATTGAATTTAAGATTGAGCAAACTACTCAAACTCATGACCTTTATCACTGAAGCCACCGTTGAGGTTTATATACGCTCAAACATGAGTCCGCTCCTGATAGTACGCTAATGATATTTTATCCCATTATATCCTCCTAAAGCATCAACAGTAAGAGATAAATTTATTTCAAAACATATGGATCTCCGGTTTTATCTTAATATCTTTTTTTTGTCATTATTTATATTTTGTTCTCATAACACCATTGTGTAATATTTTCCACATGCTAAATTTTTCAACAACTCCCTATCATTGTTAAAAACTACTCATATTTTTATCTTTTGATAATTTCTCATAACTTCTCTTGAGAATAACCACCTGATGGAAGAGGTTATATAAGGAGAGTGGTAGACAAAATTTTGATCCCTAAGTTTGAAGTCTCTATTTTCGTTCTTAAAAAAACACACCATCAATGGGATTCTTTGAAAGCTTAGAAGAGATAGAAACTTGATAAACTTTGCAGCCCAAGTGACTAGCATCTATTGAGAAAAATCATCCATAATATTTTCATTGAACAAACCTGTTGATGGTGTTTTTCGGGCACTATGTTATTTAAACAACACGACAGGGGTAAAAGGGGTAACTCCATTGATCGAGACCGTTAAAGCCGACCCGACAACTTGACGGTAAGAGACCGAGCACATGACGAGGCGTGCTCAGGAAGATAAATCATCCTATTCTTGCAGAAAAGGGATAAGTTGTCCTACTTTAATGGGGTAAAGTAATAACTTAATATCCTAATAGGATAAAGGAAGTAAATGTAGTTTTGATTAGGAATCCTTATGGGAAAAGGGAATAGTTTTGACTAGGAATCCTGATAGGAAAAGGAGACCATCTCCAATTGGGAATTCTCGTACAAATATGAATCTGGTTTCTCTTCACCATTATAAATAGGAGGGTAGAGTGAGTGTAGAAGGACAAGTTGAAAGGATCTGAAAATCATCACAAGAGTGAGGGATTAAAGTTCCAATTTGTAAGAGCAAATGAGAGGTCTGAGAGGTGTATTTGAGTAAATAAAAAAGTATCACCCTGTTCTTGTCCGTGGACGTAGGTCGGATCCAAAATCCACCGAACCACGTTAAATCACCTTGTCTGATTGGCGTATTTTCTTGTTTTCCGCTAAGTTTGCTTTTGGTTCCCTATAACCAAACAAATTCACAGTTGAAGGAGGATTCCCTCGGAGGTGATATTCCTATATTACCCTGAGACCAAAATCCGCCGTCAACAGTTGGCGCCGTCTGTGGGGAACTTCAACAAAAAGCAATTCACGTAGTAAGACAAATGGCGGAAGACGGAGATCACCAACCAGGAGGTCCGGCAATGGACTGGATGAAAAGAATGAAAGATGGCATGAGGACTATGATGGATCGACTAGAAAGAATGGGAGGAGCGGACAACGAGAAACCTGAAACCGGGGCCGGCCAGAAAAGGAAAGAAAGGAAAAAGGGAAAAGAGCAGCAGATGTAAGCGAGGACGAGGACCCAGAAAGAGAGGCCCTTATGGGATAAGATCTGAAGTGGTAGGAAGAGAGCCGCGCTCAGAAAACACATGGGAAGAAGAAGAGGAACAATCACTCGACCCCTCCTCCAACAGTTTTTACAACTCCGAGAGGGAGAATAAAAAGTACAACGAAGACGTGCAGGAGACTTCCGGGCTTAAGGAACGCCACGCCCGGAACGACAGGCGAACAAAAGGACACAGAAGGCGACACGGGGGCACAGCCCGTGAAATAAAGTCTTGGTTGAGAAAAGAGATGACCAGATGGGGAGAAGGCCTCAAGATCGGCGCGGGAGACACCCGAGGCGAGGAAGAGGGGTCTCCCCTTACGGAAGAAATAAGGTCAGCACAGTTCCCGAAGCGGTTTAACATGCCGACCATAGCGTCATACAAAGGCCACTCCGACCCAAAATCCCACATTGAGAATTTTGTCCTCCTAATGGAAGTACAGGGGGTAACGGGCGACGCCGTATGCAAAGTATTTCCCTTAACTTTGGGTGGACCTGCCATCCTATGGTATAGAAGTCTGGCCCCGGGAAGCATCCAGAGCTTCTCCCAGCTTAAGAAATCATTCATCCGACACTTCAAAGGAGCCTGCACCCCTAAAAAGACAATAGGAGAACTAAGGCTCATAAAACAGGGAGATGACGAAACACTAAAAAGCTTCATTGAAAGGTACCACAACACCGTGCTCGAGGTCGGAGGATACGAATCCCAAGAGCCCTGGAAAGTCTGAAAGGGGCCCTAAGGGTCGGGAAACTCTGGACCCACCTGAGAATCCATGAGACACCAGACTATGCCACTGCCCTGGAGTTGGCCAGGAAGTTTATCTTAATAGAGGAGGAGAAAAAGATTTTCCGGGGAGTAGACACCCGAAAGACTAAAATGCTCAGGTCAGACAATCAGTGGGATTCGATTGGAAATTTGAGGAGACCAGTCCCAGAGCAGAAGAAACTCAGACTGACACCTCCGAGTAGTCATGCTCAAAAGATAAACTCATCTGTCCAAGTCAACCATATCGCGGGGGGGACAATATACACCCCCCTGAACAAACCTATGGCCCAAGTTCGGGAAATCCAATAAAGGTCTGTTGGCCGAGCCTAATTTGAGGAGGTTCCCGATTGAGGAGGGAAATAGTAGGGCTTACTGTATCTACCATAACGTAAGGGGACATGCCACGAATGAGTGCAGAGACCTGCGGGAGCAGGTGGAAGACTTGGTGAAAGAAGGCTATCTCAGTGTGTACACAGACCGTTCGGTTTTTGAGGTCGACCAAAGTTGATAGCGGAAGTCATCCGGTCAGATGCGTGGAATGCTGAGATGCAGAGAGGAGTATTAAGAAAGAGCCTTGCTTGTAGTGACCCTTATAGAGTTGCAAGAAAGGCAACATATCCCAAAAATGTGAGTAAGACATCTTCTATCTTAGATTGACATTTGATTTTGCTTGTTTGTTATGGCCCACACAATGGTTTTGATATCTTTTACGGCTCGGGTCTGCTCTTGTACCGCCGAGTCCGTTTTGTTGATATTTGTTTTACGGCTCGGGTCTGCTCTTGTACCGCCGAGTCCGTTTTGTTGATATATGTTTTACGGCTCGGGTCTGCTCTTGTACCGCCGAGACCGATGTTTCTTTCCGACTCGGGTCTGCTCTTGTACCGCCGAGATCGATGTTTTATTCCGGCTCGGGTCTGCTCTTGTACCGCCGAGACCGATGTTTCCTTACGGCTCGGGTCTGCTCTTGTACCGCCGAGACCGATGTTTCTTTCCGGCTCGGGTCTGCTCTTGTACCGCCGAGACCGATGTTTCCTTACGGCTCGGGTCTGCTCTTGTACCGCCGAGACCGATGTTTCTTTCCGGCTCGGGTCTGCTCTTGTACCGCCGAGACCGATGTCTCTTTCCGGCTCGGGTCTGCTCTTGTACCGCCGAGACCGATGTTTCTTTCCGACTCGGGTCTGCTCTTGTACCGCCGAGATCGATGTTTTATTCCGGCTCGGGTCTGCTCTTGTACCGCCGAGACCGATGTTTCCTTACGGCTCGGGTCTGCTCTTGTACCGCCGAGACCGATATTTCTTTCCGACTCGGGTCTGCTCTTGTACCGCCGAGATCGATGTTTCTTTCCGACTCGGGTCTGCTCTTGTACCGCCGAGACCGATGTTTCTTTCCGACTCGGGTCTGCTCTTGTACCGCCGAGACCGATGTCTCTTTCCGGCTCGGGTCTGCTCTTGTACCGCCGAGACCGATGTTTCTTTCCGGCTCGGGTCTGCTCTTGTACCGCCGAGACCGATGTCTCTTTCCGGCTCGGGTCTGCTCTTGTACCGTCGAGATCGATGTTTGTTACAGCTCGGGGTTGGGTTACGTCCCACCGAGTCATGCTCATTGGTCTGGGGACGTAACATTCCCCCAGGACCAAGTGATTTTTACAGCTCGGGGTCGGGCGATGTCCCACCGAGTCTGCCTTTGGACTGGGGACGTAACATTCCCTCAGGTCCAAGTGTCGTTCTCAGCTCGGGGTCGGGTTGCGTCCCACCGAGTCAGTCCTTCGGACTGGGGACGTAACATTCCCCCAGGTCCAAGTGCCTTTCACAGCTCGGGGTCGGGGTACGTCCCACCGAGTCAGCCCTTCGGACTGGGGACGTAACATTCCCTCAGGTCCAAGTGTCGTTCTCAGCTCGGGGTCGGGTTGCGTCCCACCGAGTCAGTCCTTCGGACTGGGGACGTAACGTTCCCCCAGGCCCGAGCATCTCTCACAGCTCGAGACAGGATCACATGCCACCGAGCACATCATCGTTAGCTCAGAGGTAAAATTTTCTCCTCCCAATCGAGATTGGATCAGTCAGGGGTCAGGACCCCCAAATCTCTGGTACAGATATTACAGAGGATGAGTCATTTTTTAGTTTGGACAACAAGAGGAACCTCATCTCTTGATGGAACGACCCAAGTAAGCAATTTGCTTTGAGGTGGAGAATCATTCTGAATAGAGTCAGCATCTCCAATAAACCGAGGATATGAAGATAGAAACAGAAGACTTAGTTGATGGCAAAGACAATTTCTCGGTGATTTCTGGAGCGACCACCAGCAAGGCGATCAGCACACCATCTTTTTTTATAGTTCCCGGCATCAACTCACAAACTCGTTGTTACCGAGAACTAGGGGACAGATGTTGATGGTGTTTTTCGGGCACTATGTTATTTAAACAACACGACAGGGGTAAAAGGGGTAACTCCATTGATCGAGACCGTTAAAGCCGACCCGACAACTTGACGGTAAGAGACCGAGCACATGACGAGGCGTGCTCAGGAAGATAAATCATCCTATTCTTGCAGAAAAGGGATAAGTTGTCCTACTTTAATGGGGTAAAGTAATAACTTAATATCCTAATAGGATAAAGGAAGTAAATGTAGTTTTGATTAGGAATCCTTATGGGAAAAGGGAATAGTTTTGACTAGGAATCCTGATAGGAAAAGGAGACCATCTCCAATTGGGAATTCTCGTACAAATATGAATCTGGTTTCTTCACCATTATAAATAGGAGGGTAGAGTGAGTGTAGAAGGACAAGTTGAAAGGATCTGAAAATCATCACAAGAGTGAGGGATTAAAGTTCCAATTTGTAAGAGCAAATGAGAGGTCTGAGAGGTGTATTTGAGTAAATAAAAAAGTATCACCCTGTTCTTGTCCGTGGACGTAGGTCGGATCCAAAATCCACCGAACCACGTTAAATCACCTTGTCTGATTGGCGTATTTTCTTGTTTTCCGCTAAGTTTGCTTTTGGTTCCCTATAACCAAACAAATTCACAGTTGAAGGAGGATTCCCTCGGAGGTGATATTCCTATATTACCCTGAGACCAAAATCCGCCGTCAACAAAACCCATAATGGTTTACTTAAGATCCAACAATACATATATTATTAGTCATGGATGTATTCACAAATATATTGAAATAAATCTAATTATTTCACAACACAATGACATATCTTACTTATTATAAAGATGTCATTAATCAAACTTAATTGATTGCATATCTCAATGAGCAAATACTCATACTTATAGGAGGGGAAGTCAAATTACTATATCATCACATGCAAGGCTTCCTATTCACTCACATGCACTTTGAAGCAAGTATTGATTACCAAGTAATCACATACATTTGGATATTTTGATTACTATTTAATCATATGCATTTGCTAGCTTAATGAATTCCTCAAACCCCTTCAAAAATGTTAACATCATGGGTGTACCACATGTTCCCCATTAATATTTTTCTAGGTTAACATTTTCTAATGATGTTCATGTTCTAACATTTCCCACTCACACATGATGGGACCAATATTTTTTTATTGTCTCTACAAGAATAATTCATATTTAACAATTGTGTCGTGCGACCAGCATACTTCGAGAGCTCACTTGCTATACATTTGTTAGGAATATATAGCTACTCGAATAATAGATAGAACCATAATGAATTAGGTATGCAACATTCTCGATCATTTATCATATTAAATCTCTCTCTGTCTCTTTTCAAATGTAATATTTATTTTATATTCATAATCATGTTTGATTGCATAGAGCAACATAATTGGTCGATCAGTGAATACAATTTAATCCGATACTACTCATATAATGATCTTTCTAAATCTCCCATGATCCTTCAGTAACACTCCAAGATATCGATCATCAATTCTAAGTTTTGAGCAGCAGATAAGAGTTTTAAGGGAACAACGTGAGATTGAAATAATCTCAAGGATCTCACACAATATCAAGAACGAGATCTTTATTTATATTACCCTTAATAGTCGTAATTGTACACATGATATGAAAATATGTGCTATAGTATTCTCTCATTTCCCATCGAGCATATTTCTCATAAAATACCATACATATGATAGTTCGGACAAACATAATGTCTAACTCAAATCTGACATTAAGACAAGTAAAGTGAAATGAACTTATTAACTTTAGGTCATATCACAGAGAAAATGACCTTATAATGACATTACTTTTTTTAAACTTTAGCTCTCTAATTTATCACTCAGATAATTAGCTTACAAAATTGATCTCATCTCCCGTTAACACAAAGTAATGGAGGTGATTGCCCATGTGAGAGGGTGAATCTGTTGTAAATTCCTCAAATTCATTAAATAGGATATGTATATATATATATATATATATATATATATATATATATATATATATATATATATATAATATATATATATATATCATTGGGATGTTCAAGGGGTGTATGGGAGGTTGCAATCCTTGGAGGGTTGCAACCCACCCCAAGGGGTGCCCTATTGGCACACCTCAATGCCTTATAAAAGGAGGCTTTTATTCCAAATGAGATATACAGAAAATATACAATTAATATCCAAGAACATAAAAAGGCATTGTTGTTTTCTTTGTTTTGAGAGAGAGATCCACCATTTGGATCCAAGTTCACACACTTGTTAAGGAGTGCTCCTTGAACAAGAAGAATCCAAGTAATCCTGGGAGAACGTTGGCAATACGAATCCGTAAAGCACCTGTGACGGCGCCAATAAGTTCTTAAGGACATAGATCATCTCGACTTGGACGATTTAATCAGGTTTTTCTGGTTTTATTGTTTTAGGGTTTTATTGCATCTATATCTCCTTTTGATTGTTTGATCTGGTTGGTTTGCATGTTTATTGCTGTTTAATGACATTATATTGCCCACAATCTTAAGAACTTATTGCTCTAGTGTTATTAGATAGTAATTCGAATGTTAGGGTTTGTATATTTTCTGAAAAATACGAACTGTGCATGAAAAACCCGTAGGGCGTTCGAACGCCCGACGCACGCAAAGGCAAAAATTTGAATTTTCGTAAGAACTTTCGAACACGTCTTCAAACGCAACTCGAACGCAAGCCTTCTTCCTTAGAACGTTCGAACGCGTCCTAAACGCAACTCGAACGCAAACTCTCTGGAATCATTCTGTTCGAACGCGTTCTCGAATGCTACACAAACGTGAACTCTATGGAAACACTTCGTTCGAACGCGTTATCAAACGCAACACGAACGTACACACACTGGACAGTCTCGTTCGAACGTAGATACGAACGTGACACTAACGATTTTGTCCTGGAAGTATCATAAACTGCAAACTTTAATTAATATTAACTTGGTTAGTCATATATTGTAAACACATTAATCTTGGTAGTATAGATTTAAGTTATTATTAAGTTGTACAATTATCACAAGCATACACATAGTGATAAAGTTGAAATTGATTGGTTGTTGCATAATTGGTTGAGAATTTAAAGTGTAATTTTGCACAAGTAATTCCATCCAATCTTGATTGACATATATATCTACACTTATCGTATTAATTGTGCTATTGGAAAAGTGTAAATCTGGGTTTTGAATTGCTAAAAGATCCTATTGGAAAAAGTGTTTGAAGAATATTCGTTCATTCAATTTTCCTTAAGTATCTTTAGTTGAAATTCAAGGACTTGTGTTTATTGGAACTTTCGTCCATTAGAACAACAAGTGACTACCTAGTACATCACTTTGAACAAGATCATTCGTTGATCGTTGTGAAATTTATCTTTCGTAGACTGATTGAACCCTGTTGATTTTCCAGTTACAAATGGCTAGCGAAAATATCACGGTACCGGTCTCTCACGGAGAAAAGCCGGAGAAATTTGGTGGGGCAAATTTCAAACAGTGGCTTTTATTGGGATATCATTGGGATGTTCAAGGGGTGTATGGGAGGTTGCAATCATTGGAGGGTTGCAACCCACCCCAAGGGGTGCCCTATTGGCACCCCTCAATGCCTTATAAAATGAGGCTTTTATTCCAAATGAGATATACAGAAAATATACAATTAATATCCAATAACTTAAAAAAGCATTGTTGTTTTCTTTGTTTTGAGAGAGAGATCCACCATTTGGATCCAAGTTCAAACACTTGTTAAGGAGTGCTCCTTGAACAAGAAGAATCCAAGTAATCCTGGGAGAACGTTGGCAATACGAATCTGTAAAGCACCTGTGACGGCGCCAATAAGTTCTTAAGGATAGAGATCATCTCGACTTGGACGATTTAATCAGGTTATTCTGGTTTTATTGTTTTAGGGTTTTATTGCATCTAGATCTCCTTTTGATTGTTTGATCTGGTTGGTTTGCATGTTTATTGCTGTTTAATGACACCATATTGCCCACAGAATCATTCACTTGTCTGACATACTTCTCATACTAACTAATAATATATTTGTTTAAACATGTATCAACATAGTAACATGTAAGTATTGAACACAAATATCAATAAGTTTTAACATTAGTAAATATTATTGGGAAAAATAACACATCCTAATATATAAGTACATTAACATCTACGCAATCCCTTAAATTTAACATGTCTAACAAAGATATCTCTAGGAACAGGCTTGGTCAGTGGATCTTCTACCATTTCTTGCATAGAAATGTACTTCATGTTTACCTCTTTTCCTGCAACTATGTCTCTTACAAAGTTATATTTGGTATCTATATATTTCATTTTATAATGGAATTTTGGGTCTTTTGTGTAGGCTATTATTGTTTCACTATCATAGTTAACTAATACTATACCAAAAACATCATTTGACATACCTAAATGATCTAAGAATCTTTTCAACCATACAGTTTCTTGTTCTGCAGATGAAATACCATAATTAAGCCTCAATTATGGATAAGGCTATACAATATTGTTTCTTACTACTCCACGATATGGCACAATTATTTAGTAAGAAACTAAAGTCAGAGGTAGATTTTCTTTCATCTAAATCACCTCCCCAATCAGCATCGATATAGCCTCACAATCACAGATCATTCCCTTGATAACACAACAAATAATCGTTTGTCTCTTTCAGATACCTAATTATTATTTTAACTACTTTCCAATGTACTAGTCCTGGATTAGATTGGTATCTACTTATCATTCGTGAAACATAAATCAAGTCTCATACACAATATTGCGTTCATTAAACTTCCAACTGCACTTGCATAAGGAAATTTCTTCATTTGTTCCTTTTTTGTGGAGTATCAGGACACAATCTACGACTTAAAGATTCAATTTTCGTGATAGGAGTATCAATGGGTTTGCAATCCTGCATTTGGAAGTGTTCAAAAATTTTCTTTATGTATGATTCTTGTGAAAAAGATAATAATTTCTTTGAGTTATGATTGTTTCAAAGACACCATTTGAGTTATAGAAAGGTTGGAAACTGAGTTTGCGACATATACGAGTTTGGGGATGTCCGTTTGAAGTAAGAATTTACAACCCACGAGAAACAAGCTAGACCCAATAACAATTAGAGGGTATTTCATTGGATATGTTGAAAGGTCTAAAGGGTGCCGATTTCACTGTCCATCTCATAGCACTAGGATTGTGGAATCAAGAAAATAAAAATTTATTAAGAATGACTTAATTAGTGGGAACGATCAATTCAAAAACATAGGTTTTGAGAAAGATTATACAAATTACCAGCCTTCTACCTCAAGTGATAGATTGATTGTAATTCACAACATCACTCAAGTTCAAATGGATGTTGAGCAACCAATCGTTGAAGTTCCACAAGCTGCTGATAACAATCCAATAGATCATGTTGTTCAGGAAGTGCTAGAAATGGTTGAGCAACCAGTTGAACAATATTCTCCTCTATAGAATATTGAAACAACATTAAGAAGATCTACTAGAGCAAAGAAATCAACAATCCCTAATGATTATATTGTATATTTACAAGAATCTTACTATAAAATTGGAGCTAAAAATGATCTCGAAATATTTTCACAAACCATGAGTTGTAAAACACCAAAATTATGGTATAATTCCATGAAAGATGAGATGGATTCTATGGCGTCGAATAGAGTCTAAGATTTATTGAGTTGCCTAATGGTGTGAAATCCATATGATGTAAATAGGTCTTTAAGACAAAAAAGACTCTTTAGGCAACATTGAGAGACATAAAACGAGACTCATTGCTAAAGGATTCACTCAATGGGAAGGAATCAATTACACCAAGACCTTTTCTCATGTATCTAAGAAATATTATCTTCGTGTTATATTGGCATTAGTTGCACATTTTAATTTGAAACGAAAACGACATTCCTCAATGGATATCTAGAAGATGAAGTTTACATGAAACAATCAGAAGGATTCTCCTCTAGTGATGGTGAGCATTTGGTATGCAAACTTAAGAAATCTATATACGGATTAAAACAAGCATCCCATCAGTGGTATTTAAATTCCATAATGTTATCTATTCTTTTGGATTTGTAGAGAACATTATGGATCAATGTATATACTAGAAGGTCAGTTGGAGTAAGATATGTTTTCTTGTTTTATATATGGATGATATTTTGCTTGCGACCAATGATAAGTTTTTTACAATAGGTGAAATATTTCTCTTTAAAAATTTTGACATGAATGATACAGGTGATGTATCTTATGTCATTGGCATTAAGATTCATAGGGAGAGATTTCAAGGTATCACGTGCCTATCTTAAGAAACCTATATCAATAAAATTTTAGAGAGATTTTGAATGAAATATTGTTCACCAAGTGTAGCTCCTATTGTGAAGGGTGACAAGTTTAATTTAGACCAGTGTCCATAAAATGTTCTTGAAATGGAACAAATGAAAAATATTCCATATGTTTATGTTATTGGAAGCTTGATGTATGCTCAAGTCCGCATAAAACCTGACATTGAATTTGTTGTGGGAATGTTAGGAAGATATCATAGTAATCTATGTATAAACCATTAAAAAACTGTAAAGAAAGTGATGTGATACCTTTAAGGGACCAAAGATTACATGCTTATGTATATACGGACTGAGGATTTTAAGGTAATTGGATACTCAGATTCAGACTTTATTGACTGTATTGATTCACATAAATCAACATCTGGATATATTTTTATGTTGGCCGGTGGAGCTGTATCTTGGAGGAGTGCAAAACAGACTTTGATTGCTACTTACATTATGGAGGCTGAGTTTGTTTCTTATTTTGAGGCTACCTCACATGGTGTGTGGATGAAGAGTCTTATCAACAAAAGAGAATAGAAATCCAAAGCCCAAAGACAAACATAATTTTGAGAAGAAAATTGATACCTCCCAACTAACGAATGTGAAACTATCTTTTCCCTCTTCTCTTTTAGTTTCCCTTCCAGCAGTAACGAGTCTTCTTTCTCTTCATAAATTGACAATGAATCGTATAATTTGACCAGTTCCTCCGTCTTCATTTATACTTTCTACAAAAATGTCCTAACTATTTTCTTTCCCCTACCCTTCATTCAACTACCCCTCTACCGAACACCCTCGACTCCCAACAATAGTTGAAAAAGTTTTCAATCTTTGAAAATGGATTCTATGTTGCTTGAAGATATCTCCCCGTACCGATCTACAGTAAAAAAGATGAAATCTTTGGAAAATATTATGTTCACACAAATATGAGAAATATCACAACTATATAATATTTTCCACATGCTAAATTTTTCAACAACTCCCTACCGTTGCAAAAAAACTACCGATATTATTATCTTTTGGTAACTTCCCATAACTTCCCTTGAGACCTCTTGATGGAAAAGATTATATAAGGGGGGTGGTAGATAAAATTTTGGTCCCTAAACTTGAAGTTTCTATTTTCGTTCTTAAGAAAACACACCATCAGTGGAAGTCTTTGAAAGCTTAGAAGAGTCAAAAACTTGATAAACATTACAACCCAAGTGATTGACATCAATGGTGGGAGTTTAGCAAACTTTTCTTGAATTTTCCGCATTTTGATCTTATGCAATTCAGTTTATTTATGAATTTTAAGTCTTATACATTGCACCCGCTATATATTGTTTATATTGTTAACAATATTTCGCTCACAATCTTGAACAAACCGTGAGGATTTTGCTACACTATCAAGTACATCCCCTACAATTGTGTTAACTGGTTACACCATTGTAGTAGTTTTTTGTTTATGACTCTCTAACTTATGATAATTTATAATAAAACTTAAAAATAGTAATAAAAAATCGTCTTTTTATAACTAAGAAACTGATATTTTTCACGCTATATACTGATGTTATATTACAAACAATAAACATGAGTTGGATGAGAAAATAGCCTCGGAGTAGGGTTTATAGAAAATTTTGATTTATAATGGAAATTGATATGTGATTCGGGAAGACTTTTCGTCTCGATAAAAAAATCAAATAAAGATTAGGGAAGATTTTTTCTTTCTTAAAAAACTATGACAAGATTTGTGGTAATTTTTATCCGGATAAAAAATTAGGACAGGATTAGATTATTCTTAATGTTAAAGTCGAAGGTGGTTGCACCGAAAGTGAAAATGATTAAAAAATATGTGTGTATATATATATATATATATATATATATTAAATTTATGGGTGGGTCCCACATGCATAAAAGAAAATAATAAAAAATTAGAATTCACTATTTACACAGTGAATCTCATGTCTATAAATAAAGGTTTCATTTCATTATTTTCTTCATTTCATTCTCAACTAAATCCTATGATTCTAAGAGAAAAAAAATATAGTTTATTAATTCTTAAGAATTTGTGAGAGAGTTGTAATTCTCATATTTCTGAGAGAGTATGAGATAGTTCACTCCTTGTGTTTAGAGAGAGAGGTTGTAAAATTCTTTCCTCTATAGTGAAATCTTTCTACTTTTGTCCATGTACATTTCTCTCACATTGAGAGTTTTACAACGTTAAATTTGTGTCTCATTGCTTTATTTTATTGTTAATATTTATGGTAGGCTAAACCTCCTAATTATTATTGTATTGTTATATGGTAGGCAACGCCTCATGAAATAACAATTATTCTCAATTTCACTTTACTTGCGTGCCGGCCTCAACCCATAATCTCCTAACAGTGATATCAATGCTTCAGGTTCAGGGTTACTGTTCACAGAGACTATTCACATATACAATATAGTATTATTCACGTATATGGTACTATTCACATATTCGGTACTATTCACGTATACGATATTATTCACCGTGAAATAGTAAAAAGCCGACTCAAGTGAGAAGTTGATCGTCATCTGAAACATGGCAGGAAAGTTCGAAATTGAAAAGTTCAACGGGAGTAATTTTTCCCTATGGAAACTTAAAATAAAAGTAATATTGAGAAAAAACAATTGGTTAGCGGCAATTGGGGAGAGACCTGATGGAATGACTGATGAAAAATGGAAGGATATAGATGACAACGCTATAGGAAACTTGCATCTAGCCTTAGTAGATTTTGTGTTATCCAGTGTTGCAGAGAAGATGACTGCAAAAGAGATTTGAGATGCACTTACCAAATTGTACGAGGTCAAGTCACTACACAACAAGATCTTCTTAAACATGAGACTTTACACTATTCGAATAAGTGAGTCCACATCAACAACTTGAATACACTATTTTTCCAACTCACTATGTAAGATTATAGTATATCAAAAAATGAACGTGCAGAGATTCTACTTCAAAGTCAGTCTGATTCGTATGATCAATAACTTGACAAGTAATGTTGTCACTGGTAATTTAGTCTTTGACGAAGTTGCAGCTGCTGCTCTAGAAGAAGAATCTAGGCATAAAAATATGGAAGACATATCATATAGTTCACAATAAGTAGAAGCATTGGCGATGAAAATATGGAGATCAACGGAACATGGCTCAAGTGAGAGTCAAAACCATGGCAGATCGAAATCAAAAAGTAAGAAGAATGTTAAATGCTACAATTATGGCAAGAAATGACACGTCAAAGAATATTGTTGGAATCTGAAAAATGGTACATAAAAAGCTATTGTTGTAACAAAATATCAATGATGTGTTGCAAGTACTTCTAAAGAAGGTGCGCACTTTACAGTGAAGTAGTAATGATGTCCAATGATAGCAGAAAATAACTAAGTGATGCATGGTTTGTTGATTCTATAGTAAGATGGCATATGACCTCTAGGAGAGAATGGTTCTGTCATTATAAACATGTCTCTGGATGATCAATTTTTCTAGGCAATGATCATACCTTAAAAATTATTGAGATTTGAGCCATCAAAATAAATATGTACAATTTTATTATTCACACTTTACAAGATGTTCGACATGTTGTGGGAATGAAGAAAAATCTTCTGTCAATTGGATAGTTAGATGACCTCGGATATAAGACTGTTGTTGAAAACGAGGT
This sequence comes from Zanthoxylum bungeanum, assembly GCA_019454045.1. Classification (NCBI taxonomy): domain Eukaryota; kingdom Viridiplantae; phylum Streptophyta; class Magnoliopsida; order Sapindales; family Rutaceae; genus Zanthoxylum; species Zanthoxylum bungeanum. Next base: position 22,104 of record SKCR01036982.1, on the reverse strand, counting down.
ATTAAAAATGGTGAAATGAGTACTTACAGTCTTGAAAGCTGAAAAGATCTCAGCAAACTTGTATATGCTCTTGGGAGACTAGATTCAGGAAACAAATACATCGGTAGCATCACTAGATTCTGAAGAGGAAGTTTTTATGGTGTGGCACCCGAAACTATGCCACATGTCAGAACAGAGAATGAAGATTCTCCCAGGCTTGAAAGCAGTTAGTCTACCGTTTTGTGAGCATTATGTTACAAGTAAGAAAAATATATTAAAATTCAGCAAGTCAAGTGCTCGGAGTAAAATAATTTTAGAGTTGATTCACTCTGATATTTGGGAAGCATCGGTTCAATCTTTGGGGAAAGTAAAATATTTTGTATCATTTATTGACGACTTTTCTAGAAGATGTTGGCTATACCCGATCAAAAACAAGTCAGATATGATGTTAGTTTTCAAAAAATTTCAAAGCACAAATTGAAATATAAATTGGAAAGAGAATCAAGTGTTTAAGGACAAATTATGGAGGGGAATATTACAGTAAGTATTTTGATGCATATTGTTAGGAATAAGGCATCAAAAAGAAAACTACCACACCATACACTCCTCAACAAAATGGTGTGGCAGAAAGGATGAATAAAACACTATTAGAAAGAGTATGAGTTATGCTCAGAACAGCTAGTCTACCAAAATACTTTTGGGTAGAAGCAGTTCATACAGCATACTATATTGTAAATAGATCTCCATCAACAACAAATGATTTGAAGAAACTGATGAAGATGTGGAGTGAAAAACCAGCTGATTACTCATCTCTTCACATTTTTGGTTGTCATGTATACGCGATGTACAACGCTCAAGAAAAAACAAAGCTAGATCCAAAATCTAGAAAAATATATTTTCTTGGGTTATGCTAATGGAATAAAGGGGTATTTCTTGTGGGATCCCACTACCTATAAGATCATCATCAGCAGGGATATGGTATTTGCAAAAGAACAATTGCAGAAAGAAAGAAACGATGTCACTTCAATACTACAACAATGTTGGTGGAAAGTAACCCAGAACAAGAAAATCCAGATTCTTTTGAAGCAACACCAGAGCACGAGGTACCAGAACCAATTGAGTGTGAAGCTTCTGAAGTTCATCGATCAACTCGAGAGAGAAAACCTCAAGGTTGGCACTCTTATGATACAGAGAGAAACATTGCATATTGCCTTCTAACAGAGGATGAAGAGCCATCAATTTTCCATGAAGCTACAAAAGATGTAAATGCATCTTTGTGGATGGCATCAATACAAGAATAAATAAAAGTTTTGCACAGAAATAATACTTGGGATCTAGTATCATTACCACGTGGAAGAAAAACCATTGGTAATAAATGGGTCTACAAGATCAAACGAGATAGTAATGATCAAGTGGAACAGTATCGTGCATGATTGGTGGTGAAATGATATGCTCAAAAAGAAATGATTGATTTCAACGAGATATATTCTCCTGTGGTTCGACTTACAACAGTCAGAGTAGTCCTGGCTATGTGTGTTATTTTTTACCTACATCTGGAATAGTTGGATATACAAACTATATTTCTTCATGGAGAACTTGAAGAAGAAATTTATATGCTCCAACCAGAAGGTTTTGCTGAAATAGGCAATGAGAACTTGGTTTGTAGGTTGAAGAAATCTCTATATGGTCTCGAACAGGCACCGGGATATTGGTATAAGAGATTTGATTCTTTCATTATTTGCCTTGGGTAGAACAGACTCAGTTCAGATCATTGTACATATTACAAGAGGTTTGGAAATAATGACTTTATTATTTTGTTGTTCTATGTGGACGACATATTAGTAGCAGACCCTAACAAAAATCGAGTCCAAAATTTAAAGGCTTGGTTAGCTAGGGAGTTTGACATGAAGGATCTGAGACCAGCAAATAAGATTATATGGATGCAAATACACCGAGATAGAAATAACATGAAGATTTGGTTTTCTCAGAAAAATTACTTGAAGAAAATCTTACGGCGGTTCGACATGGAAGATTGTAAACCAATTTCTACCACACTTCCTGTTAATTTCAAGTTATCTTCTTTTATGAGTCCTAGCAATGAATTTGAGAGGAATGAGATGTCTCGAGTACCGTATGCATCAACAGTGAGAAGCTTAATGTATGTCATGATTTGTACAAGACCAGATATTACAAAAGCAGTGGGAGCGGTTAGTCATTTTATGGTGAATCCTAGTAAAGAGCATTGAAATGCTGTTAAGAGGATTCTTAGATATATCAAACTCAGATGCTTCATTATGTTATGGAGGATCAGAATTAGTTGTTAGGGGCTTCGTGGATTCAGATTTTGCAAGAGATCTTGATAAAAGAAAAATCCATCACGGGTTATGTGTTTGTACTTGCAGGAGGAGCAGTGAGTTGGGTATCCAAGTTACAGAGTGTTGTGGCTTTGTCTACAACAGAAACTAAATACATGGCAGCTACACAAGCTTGAAAGGAAGTTATTTGGTTCCAAAGGTTATTGGAGGATCTCGGGCACAAACAAGAGAAGATTTCATTATTTTGTGACAATTAGAGTGCTTTGTATATTGCAAAGAATTCAGCATTTCATTCAAGAACAAAGCGTATATGGGTACAATATCACTTTTTCCAAGCCTATCAATACAGACAAGTTTGTATGGTGTAGATCCTCTTATGGCTTAGCAGAAACGTAAGCAGCTTGAAGACGACAAAGTAGAACGAATGGTGTGGAAACTGATTGGTTCTCAATCAAGTTTCCAGGCGGGAGAATTGTTAAAGTCAAATGTGGTTGCACTAAAAGTACAAATTATTAAAAATATATATATATTAAAATTGTTGGTGGGTCTCACATGCATAAAAGAAAATAATAAAAAATTAGAATTCACTATTTATACAGTGAATATCATGCCTATAAATAGAGGTTTCATTTCATTATTTTCTTCTTTTCATTCTTAACCAAATCCTCTATAATTTAAGAGTGAAAAAATATAATCTCTTCTTACGAGTTTGTAAGAGAGTTGTAATTCTCCTATTTTAAGAGAGTGTGAGATAATCCACTCCTTGTGTTTAGAGAGATGTTGTAAAATTCTTTCCAGTATAGTGAAATCATTCTACTTTTGTCTGTGGATGTTTCCCACACATTGAGGGTTTTACTACGTTAAATATGTGTCTCATTATTTTATTTTATTGTTAATATTTATAATAGGCTAAACCTCCTAATTATTATTGTATTGTTATATAGTAGGCAATGTCTCCTAAACAAATAATTATTCTTAATTTCACTTTCTTACGTGCCGGTTTCAGCCCACGATATCTTAACACTTAACTTATTGTTAAAAAAATTTCGAAGATTAATAGAGATTCAGAATCATGTACTGTATGTAAGGGTGGCCAGTCATTGCCCCCCAAATTTGGGCTAATATTTTTAAGATCCTAAAATATAAGAAAAATTAATTTTCACTATAATTACCAAGTCAAAAAAGATTAAAAATACCACATATTTTAAAATTTTATTAGGAATTTAGGATCCATACAACATTCATGACTATTTTTTATTTTATTAAATCGTGCCATGACAAGACAAGCTATGACATCAAATCAAACTTAAAGAGAAGACAAAATAGAATCTCTCTTGCCCCATCCCTTGTGGATAGACAGGATCAAGGATTCAAGATAGAAGCAAAGCTGCAGCTTTCTCTTCTCCATAACACTGACGACTGTCCATGGCCATAACCCCAGCTTTTATTTTGAGTTTGGTCGTTTGATTTGATACGTTCTCTTTTGAAAGGCCGCCAAAAGATTGAACTGACCACTCATTGCATTTTTACCCCATCCTCAAAGAGGAATGGGCTTTTGGACTCCAAAATAAAACTATTTTGGATATATGATGGGCTCCCTCTTTATAACAATTAGACACGTGTTGATAAGAATCTTATCCACACGAGTTTATAATGCTACATTGATCCTGCAATGCTGCTGCATGCTCTTTGTCAGCAGTACATGCAAAATTCCAGCAAAATTGGGATATGCTAATTAAGATACTAACCTTTATATAGCCAAAAGGATTTGGGGTTCATGCATGGACACTCATGCAGAAAATCTAAATGCACAAGATAAGAATTCAAAAAGAACAAGAATGGGTTCTTATGTTATAATTTGTCCTCCTTGTTCTTCTTTCCAAATTCTGAGTTTGTCTTTTTGACAACATAGCTGTTAAAGTAGTGGACTAGGATGCAAAATGGCAAATGGGAGGTATGCAAGTTGTCAAATGAAGCAAGCTAGAGAGCTCTTTTGCTCCAAGTTACCAAATTAAGAGAATGACCAGAAATACATTTGGTCGTATGTAAGGCCGGCTTTCAGATTTTGGTAGTCCTAATCGAACTTTTGAAAATTGGATCTTAAGTTAGGTCAAAGTTATTTAATAACAATATTTGAAAGGCTTTGATGCTCTAAATTTTTTTACCCACTATAAAGGATGTGGGGATCCTAAACCACAAATTTTCTCCAAAAAAGATTTCCCATGATTAGTCTTAGGCCAGAGCTTGGGCTACTTATCATTCCGAGTCGGCTATAATTGTATGGTACAATGCCTTTCACTCTAGGTTGAAAACCACAAGTTTCCATTTTTTAATCACAAAGTTTTTACTCCTAACCCCCAACCTAATGTCTTGTGATACCAATACAAGAAAATTTAGAAGTCAGTTTCCCAAATAAAATTGAAAACTATAAACATTCATCCACTTGCATATAGGAATCTGATTTCAGATCACACAGGCTCTTCTATTTTTTATGGGTGAAATCCATTAGCGATTTGATAGCCTCTTGTTACAAAAGAAAATGGTAACAGCCTGCAAAGGATTGTCCTGAGTTATCTTAAATTTTATGGGGTTTTAAATGAGTTTCCCAACCGATAAAGGATAAAAAAAATTAATATATAAATTATATTATATATTAAAAGTTGAATTTTTTTTAAATTTGGGGACTCAACTGTCCGCTTGTTTCAATCCTGTAGTCTTGTAATTGCTGATGGATAAAATTGATAGCAGTTTCAACAACTTAGATGAAACTTTCCATGCTACCACATGATCATAACTGAGACTTGACATCAAATTGACAGTAAGATTTTATACATTCTTGTAATCTTCTGGAATCTTTTGCTTATTAGTATGTTCAGATATTCAGAATTAGAAGGTTGTGAAACAGCTGGCAACTTCAGCATATGGTAACCCACCACCTTCTTTGGTGGCATAGACTAGCAATTTTTCCCTATTTCACACATTACAAAAAATTACAGTTATAACGACAGAATATCTCGTTTCAAAATTTAACAACGGATAGTGACAGAGTTAAAATGGATAATGAAATTAGCGACGGACAAAAACTCCATCCCTAAAAATGGCGCTAGTAAAATGGCAAGAATTTAGCGACAGATTTTGCAATGAAATTAAAGAGGGAAAATAGGACCGTCGCAAATTTAATCACAAACGTGGCGCGAAAAGTGCCAAAATATATAATCGTCGCTAATTAACGACGGACTGGGATGTCCATCGCTAATTGACGACAGATTTTGAAATTCATCTCTAGTTAGAGACGGAAGTTTTTCGTCGCTAATAGATCCAAATTATCTACGGAAGATATCCAAATTAGGATTGAGATATCCATTGCTAATATATTTCGTCACTAATTGGTAACGAAATCTCCCTTCCGTCGGTAATATAGTGACAGATGCACTGTTTTAGCGACAGACTTTTTTCCATCTCTAGTTCTTACATATATTAATCTGCATGTCTTCTTCCCACTCCGGTTCATCGATCTCCTTCCCCCTCTATCAAAAATACGCTTTTTTTTTTACTTTTTGGTTTGATTTAAGTTCTGTTAGATAATGAAAGAAAGTCTTGAATTCACTCTATATGAATTTACAATGGTAAAGGCCTATATATAAGCTACATAGAAAACCAAAAATCCTATAACTATGAACAATAATAATGAATATAGGAAATTTTCATCTAATAGGGAAATATAATAAAATCACAAATCCTAAAGGTATTAGGAATTCTATTTTGGAGATTGATTCCATAATATAGGGATATTATTTCCTTAATATTATTTCCATAATAATATTCCTTAACATCCCCCCTCAAACTCAAGCTGGTGACGAAGGAACAAGTTTGAGGTTGCATCTTGACATCGGAGAGCAGAATCCTAAAACTTAGAGGCTGGATATTGTGAGATAAGTGATGAGCTTTAACCTTCGAAGCCCAAGAGGAAGCTTTAACCTATAAAGACCGAAGGAGGAGCCGAAGCCCAAGAGGGAGCTTTAACCTACGAAGCCCGAAGGGGGAGTCAAATAGAGAGCTTTAACCTACGAAGCTCGAAGGGAGAGCCGAAGTCCAAGAGGGAGCCTTAACCTACGAAGCCCGAAGGGTAAGCCGAAGCCCGAAGGGTGAGACGAATCTCAAGGGGGAGCTTTAACCTACGAATCCCAAAGGGGGAGCCGAATCCCAACAGGGTGCCGAAGCCTGAGAGAGCTGAAGCCTAAGAGAACCAAAACCAGAGAGGGAACGAAATCCCGACAGAGAGCCAAAGCCCGAGAGGGAGCGAAATCTCGACAGATAGCCGAAGCCCGAGATAACCGAAGCTAGAGAGAGAGCGAAATCCCGACAGAGATCCAAAGCCCGACAGAGATTCGAAGCCCGAGAGGGAGCGAAATCCCGACAGAGAGCCAATGTCCGACAGAGAGCTGAAGCTTGACAAAGATCCAAAACCGGAGATGAATCGAAATCTCGATATGTTGCTGAAGCCTAAGAGAGAGCTGAAACCTTAGAGGGAGCGAATTCTCGAAAGGAGCGCGGAAATCTGAAAGAGAGCCAAAACCTGAAAGGAGCCGGCGCATAGCACACTTGTGAAGGAATGGCGCATGACATGTGAAGCACTCATGAAGGGGTGACGCATGAGGTTCACTTGTCAATAGTGGCTATGATCCCCATACGCCGATGAGAACAGAGAGAGTGAAACTAGAAAAGTCAGAACCTGGGCTCTGATATCATGTTAGATAATGAAAGAAAGTCTTGAATTCATTCTATATGAATTTACAATGGTAAATGCCTATATATAGGCTACATAGAAAACCAAAATAGAAAATGAATTCTATAGCTATGAACAATAATAATGAATATAGGAAATCTTCATCTAATATGGAAATATAATAAAATCACGAATCTTAAAAGTTCTATGAATTCTATTTTGAAGATTGATTCCATAATATTAGGATATTATTTTCTTAATATTATTTCCATAATAATATTCCTTTAACATGTTCAAATCATCCAACACTCACTCGCTATTTCTCTCTATTACACTCGCTCACTACTTCTCACTTTGTCTCTCTCTCGTGACCAAACGAAACGAAACGAAATCCCTAATTTCACCTTGTCTCTCACTCAGTCACTCTAGCACTCACTCTCGTTCACAACTCGCTCTCTAACTCACTCTCACTCTCTCGCAGGTCGCAGCTCGCTTTCTGGCTCACTGGCCCAGCCACTGTCTCACTCTCTCGCTCAGACAGTTTTCATCTGTCATTTTGTTTAGATCTATCAACTGTAGTTAAATTGACTGATAGAAGCATGCAAATATGGGAAATCAATCCATCCTTTATTGTACAAAGAAAAACTCAAAGATAATGTGTCCGATTTTAATTTTCTCACAAGCTATATCCGCACTTTTTCGCATCAAAATCACTCTAAGGGGTAAAAATCGGAACTTAGAAGTTGTTTTGCTCAAATTAGGTGGCAACTGAGGGTTTTTCTGTATATTGTTTCTAGGTTTGTTCAACTTTTGTTGCTAGTATGCAGTTACTAAAATGCCAAATACATAATTACAGTTCTTTTGGTTCTTGATATACAGTTGATACCAAGTAAACAAGCAAAATTATACATATTATTTTGGTTGGTCTCTTGTGTCTATTCTATTGTGTATCAAGAACCGAGAAACTCGGCCTAACAATTTATGCAGTTAGGCATGATAGCTAACAAAGATAACTGACATAACATCTAATACACTTCAATGAACTAAAACTTAGTCCAACAAAATTACATTTCACAAAACTCAAATGTTGGCTGCTACTTAAAAAAATGGTGATCAATGTGCATTTTCATTTTTGTTTTGCTGTTATATTTTAATAAATTTTGTTCGAGTTTAATAAACTTGATCATAATTTTACCAACAAAGCACAATTTTATATTTTTATCAGTTATCACAATGACATTTAGCATAAGGAAAGATAACATGAGATCAAATCGGTAATGGATCGATGCTAGGTTAAAAGATGAGTATCTGACAAATGAGTTGGACAGATAAAAAGATAGGTTAACGTAAGTTTTTTCACTTTATAAATTAAATATTTTTAATTTTCTCTTTTTAAATTATTTTTACTTTCTTATATATAATTTTATTAATGGTAGGTTGTTGTGAGTAAATGGTAGTGATTGCATCTCATTTTTCAGAGAAGTCTACTAAACCTGAGACTCAGCTCGACAATAATCGCCTATACTTAGATGATGTTGGAGTGAATACTAAGAAGTACTGAGTGTACGGTCCAAGCTCTCTTGCATCGCTTTCATATCTAGGTTCATTGCGCAACTCATGAAGATCGCACTACAGTTCATCTTTTGATGAGACTTTTGAGCGGTGGGTACAAGACTGTGTTAGTATTAAGATACAGATTATACAACAACAAGACTGAGTTAGTATTAAGATACAGATTATACAACAATGACCGGATGAAGAGCAATGGAGAAGAAATGAAGAGATGAAATGACTAGAGGAAGAGAAGTGGAAGAGAAATGAGGAGGTGTAGAATCTCAGACTGAAGATGGCAGAGATGGAATGCTATTTCCGTATGATGAGAGATTTGACACAGAGTTACAACCTTCCTCTTCAGATCCACCTCGTCCTCCTACTGATCCTGAGGAGACAGATAAGGATGATTAGATTATATTTATTTTTTCATGAAATTGAATATGATACTTTTTTAACATTTTAACATTTAAAATAAAATTTTAATTTTACTATTTGCTTTTGTTTATTTTATAATTTAAATAGATTAATATATTTATTTTTGCTTATTTTATAATTTATTTTTGTTAATTTTATTTAAAGATAATAACTATTAAAATTTTCAAAAATTAGAAAAGAGAATATTAGATAGCGACGAAAAAGTATTTCGTATCTAATTGGAGACAATAAATTCATCTCATAATTGATACATAATTAGAAACAAAACTTATTCTGTTTGTAATTTAAGACGGAATTTCCGAATCAATTGTGTCTCAAAAATGCTATGAAAATTTCATCGCTAAATAGAAACGGAATTTCCGTATCAACTCCGTCATAAAATTGATACGAAAATTCCATCGATAATTAACGATGAAATTTATTTTGTTTCTAAATAGCGACAGAATTATTGTAGTAATTCTGTCTCACAATTGATACGAAAATTTTGTCGCATTTATATACACTATAAGAAAGTAGACCTCTAGCGTCGAAAAATTTCGTCGCTAAAGGTCTTCTGCATCAAAATAAAATTTTGACGTGAAAGCTTGGTCGATGAAGGTATTTAGCGTCAAAAATCAATATATCTTCAACGATGAAATATATCGATAAAAGTACTTATCTTTAGCGTCGAAAATGATTTTCGACGCTACAAGTACATACTTTTAGTATCGAAATCAGTTTTTGACACTAAATACATTTCTCGACCAAGTTTTCGCATCAAAACGTAGAAGACATTTAGTGACGAAATGTTTCGACGCTAAAGGTCAAAATAGTAAAAATAAAATAAAAAATTCGTTATAATTAGTTTTAAAAACTAATTATAACAAAATTGACATTATAAATTAATTTCAAACTAAATTTCATTACAAAAGTAATTAAATTTTTAGAACACATAAAAACATCATTACAAATTTATTATAAAAAATTATAATAAGGATATCTTTATTGATATAAAAAATTACAAGATTTATCACAACAAAAAAATATAAAATAATAAATAAAATAATAAACTATAATTTTCTATATATTTTCTTCATCTTCACTTCTATATTCTTCATCTTCAATTTCATTTGTTTTTCATTTTCTTCACCATCTTCATTTCCATCATTTCTTCATCTTCATATTCTCCTACAAAAAATATATATATATTTATATTGGATGTTAATATAAAATAGAAAAAATGAAACAAAATCCTTAAAGAAAAAGAAATTTTAGAGAGGAAATAAGAGTATGAGAGAAAGAAAGTGAGAATATGAGAAATGAAAGAGCAAATGAATTTATAGGAAAAAAATAACATTTAGCGACAAAATATGCTTTCGTCGCTAAAGGTTCTCAAATAACGGGAATTATTTCCTTTAAAAATTTTTATTTTTAGCGTCGAAATTTTTGACTTTTAGCATCGTAATTTCATCTCTAAATGTCAAGAAATTTAAATCTAATTTTATTAGGCGATAAATTCAAAATTTTAGAAGGTGTGGAATTGAAAATTTTAAATTTACTTTGGCGCTAAAAGTCTATGATTTAGCATCGAATTAAATTTTTCGACTCTAAATGATATTATTTTTTATTTTTTAAAAAAAACTCCCGCATTCTAAAATTATATTTAAATTTTTGACATTTAGCGTCGAAATTGAAATTCGACGCTAAAGGATATACCTTTAGCGTTGAAATTTAAATTCGACGCTAAAGAGTTTACCCTTTAGTGTTAAAGGGGTTTTACGACGTGAAAGGTTTTCCTTTTAGCGTCGAAATTAAAATTCGACGCTAAATGATTTATTAGCGTTAATAAAAGTTTCGACACTAAAGATTTGAACGCTAAAGATCAATTTTCTTGTAGGGTTAGAGATGGATATCATCATCCGTCATAAGTTTTTGGCTACAAAAATAATAGAAACGATATTATTTCGTCGCTAATTATTCGCTAATGTGCTACATATTTTTTTGTCGTTAATTTATTGTTTTCTTGCAGTGACATTTTGTCACTTCCAATTTCTGGAAGAAAAAAATATTTTTTTTTCCTGATTTGGGTAGACTTCATTTTGCTAATTCATTTGTAGACAAATCTTTTTATTCATAATCTCATAATTGAAATGGCATTTGGCCGATTCTTAAAACACAAGTGCATGAAATATACGATACTTCAACAAACAAGGAATTTATATGAATCAATTCCGGATTCCTAAAACTCAAAAGAGCAGAGGCCAGGCAGTGATCACCATGGTAATTGATCCATTGGGATAAGAAATCATTTTAACTTCTATATCGATTTTTGAATTATGACGAAAATTTATCTTGAATCTCAATCTAATTTTTATTGGAGATGAAAAATCATTACAATTTTTATATCAAAATATATGGAATGAATTTCAATTGAAATTTGAAATTTTCTTCTATGCATGAGCACGATATTAACATGTTTTGGCAAGCAATTGCAAGTCAAAAAAGATTTGGACTCACGTGATCCAATCTTTTGCATAAACAAAACGTACTCCAAAATTATTCTCAGCGAAGAAGCCAAGTGTGTCACCACACTTTATTCTGCATGATATATTAATTAATGCATAGGCTTATAATACAAGCAAATATTTTGACGTGTCATTGCCTTTTTTTTATCTAACCAGCCAACCCAAAATAACAGTGAAAATAAAAATGTATCAGAAAATAATTAGCACACATAAAGAAACCCAGTTCTCATTTCACAATAATTTACAGAAACATACAAAGACACCAAGCTTTGCAAGCAACCTTAATCTACATTAATTAATTATAGCTTCATCCCTAATTAATTAACCCATATAGAAAAATCATAACACAACAGCAAAAATACAAGAAACCAAATTAAGCACACATGATTGAAAATGAGCGAAAACCCTGATATTTGGTAAAATTAATCGAAATTGTCTTTTATATTTTAAAACTAAACGAAATCGTTCTCATGTTTTACAATAAGAACCAATGAAATCTCATGTAGATGAATTTCGTTTGATTTTAAAACACCACAAGGTTTCGTTTAATTTCACCAAATATCGGAATGGATGAAGTTACATGTCCCTGACTTCAAAGACGTTACGATTTTTCACGACGATGTCGAACATGTGCATGGATTTGAACTTGTTGAAGTCTTTAGGGAGAGAGATTAGATGAACGGTGGATCGTTTATGGAATTGGAGAAGATCAGGATCATCGTAGTATCTCTCCCATCCGAGAGACGATAGGTTACGCTCGAGTACAGCGTAAGAAGTTATGACCTCATTCGTTGGAACATGAACTAAAACTTTCCGGCGAGTGTTGGAGCAAGACTCGGCTCCCGGATTCTCTACTAAACGGACGACTCCATTCTTGAAAACCCAGACGCCGGACATTTTTTTTTGGGGGTCTCGTGGGAAAATTGATGTAGATAGAAGAAGATTTGTATGTATGGATTTGGCAATGAAGCAATGCATGTGTGTTTATATAGATTGATTGTGAGAGAGATATAATAATTATATAATAATAATAATATGAAGTGAGTATGGGCATGTTTGGATTTGGATTTGGATTTGGGTTGAGGTGAAGCTAAGGTGGGGTCCAACAAAGAATCTAGCAAGAGTTATGGTCTTAACTTTAAAATATAGATGACAATTGGTCCGGAGAGATCATAATTTGCTAATTTTGGTAATGTTTCAATGGTAAATTCTTTATTAGAATTCAAATTTTTTAAGAAGAAATCGGGATTCGAAATAATTTTTTTGTTATGGACTCTAATTCAATTTTTTTTCAAAATAAAAAAAAAAAAATCAGCTCAAATCCCGTATCAAAATATAGGAGATTCATCCATAATCTTAAGGATGCATTTGGTACACACGTACCTTCGACAATGTGGGCATTATAGAATTGAAAGGAATCCCAATTTTTTCTTTAATTTGTTTTGAATTTTACTTGTCAGTAAAAAAAGAAAAAAGAAAAAAAACCCACTATGGGAATCTTGTCTTGGTTGGTTGTTTGAAGAAAAAATATTTTGATAGAGACGTATTCTAGAAAAGATTAAAAGAAATGATGAATGCATTGTAAATATTCGTATTTTATCCTGAGGATTTAGAAAGAAAGTTTGGAAGGCCATATTGTTAGTCGCGACTTTGACTAATTAATTAATTATTCTTGTAATTTAGATTAGAAGATGACAAAATGAAAATTTTGACAAGTAAATATATTGGGAAAACTTGGTTATACGTACAATACATATGCAAGTGTTGGGTGTGATGCATATATTATTATGTGGAATGAGAGGAATAACATTTTGGTAGCTATAAGAAGAAACATGAAGAGTAAATAAATAAGGGTATATTTATTGTCCCTTTTTTCCAAAATCTGTGAATGGTTGTGTGGAGAGTGGGGAGGGGCCAAATTTGAAATGGAAGGGATTCTCTTGTTAATTCTTCTTCTTGTCGGAATTGGAATTGGAAGTGGAAGTGTGCTTTTTTGCGATAGGGGTGCTTTTTGCGATAGTGCTAGCTGTTGTGCCTAACTGTTGTTGACTATTGAGCTTTGCTATCCATTTACCCTTTTTTTTGAACTGGAAGTGAAAGCCCCTTTTTATTTTAGTCGCGTTGAGTTTAGTTATAAACATATTTTACTAGTCATATTAGTGACTGAAAGTTATGTTTTACATGCATGCCTCGATCACATTGTTTATATTTTACTTCAGTCATATTAGTGACTGAAAGTTATGATTTGCATGCATGCCTCGATCACATTGTTTATTCTCAGTCACATTATTGGTACACAGTAACCCTCAGTCATATTTTTTATCTCAATCATATTGAACTCAGTCACAATCATATCTCTCTAGGTCACATTGAACCCGATCACATTCACATCGACCTCATTCACAGTCACATTGAACTCAATCACAGTCATATTAACGATGATCTTGTTGTTGAATTTATCAAAGAAAAGAGGGTCACCGTTAGGGATGGTGATGAGATGGGCATGGTACGCCAATACTCATACCTGGCACATTCAACCAACGCGTATGAAAATTTCACTTATATCCGGTCCTAACGTACTGGGCCCTTGCGGTTCCCGTGCAAATCCTTATTCACATGGGGTTTTACCTTTATTTAAACGAGAATATCAATATCCGTAAAGTAAAAAATTATCCCTTTTATTCACCCCTAATGTATCGAGCCCTGCAATCATTTGATTCCAAAAATCAGTTGGGGATGTGGCAGCAAAAGTTGCTAATAGAAATGGTAAAAGCCTTCACATTTGTCAAGATGCAATTATTAATGTTCTCTAGGAACTAAAAGAATTTTCATGTTAATTTTATATTTTTAGACCCAAAATCCTCATTATTAAAAGAGTTATCAACATCTATTACGTATACTATATAAGAGAAAATCTTAATTAGATATTAGATGTAATGCAATCGTGCAAGAACTTGATGGGAATAGTAACTGTCTATTTCGGATCAAGCATGGACATTTGATTACTCTGGTTTATTATCATATCAGGACTGAGACACCCGTGTACATAGTTATTCAAAAAAGTGCTTGGATGGTACCTGATTTATTACTTGCTTTTAGGTAAAAAAATACTAGTTCGGTTCGAGTCCTATTTTTATTAATAAAAAATATATTTTAATTATGTAAATTAATTTTTAATTATAAATAAAATATTTATAAATTAATTTTTAACGTTCGATATAAAAAAATACTAAAAACATTGAAATTCTTAAATTTTTTCATTTTTAAGTATTAAAAAAAATTCAAAAAAAAAATAATTATTTTTTAAATTAAAAGCCCAGCCTATTGCGATTCTTTTAAGGAATGTTAAGGAATATTATTACGGAAATCTATATTATGGAATCAATCTCAAAAATAAAATTCCTACTATCTTTAGGATTGATGATTTTATTATATTTCTCTATTAGATGAAAAATTCCTATATTCATTATTATTGTTCATAACTATAGGATTCATTTTCTATTTTGGTTTTCTATGTAGCCTATATATATATATAGGCCTTTACCATTGTAAATTCATATAGAGTGAATTCAAGACTTTCTTTCATTATCGAACATGGTATCAGAGACCAGGTTCTCCTTTTTCTAGTTTCACTCTCTCTGCTTTCATCGGCGCGTGGGGATCGCGACCACCATCGGCACGTGAACCTCACGCGCCACCCCTTCGCACCCCTCTCTTTCAGAGACCAGGTTCTGACTTTTCTAGTTTCACTCTCTCTGATTCTCATCGGCGCGTGGGGGATCACGGCTACCATAATTGCGTGACCCTCACTCGCCCCCCGTTGCCAACCACCACATTGCTTTTCCCATGCGCCACCCCTTCACAAGTGTGCTATGGGCCTTCTCCTTTCAGGTTTCAACTCTCTTTAAGATTTTGCTTTCGCTCTCTTTTCGGCTTCGGCTTTATTTCGGGATTTCGCTCCCTTTTGGGCTTCGGCTCTCTTTCGGGATTTCGCTCCCTTTTTTTTCGGCTTCGGCTTTATTTCGGGATTTCGCTCCCTCTCTGGCTTTGGCACTCTCGGGCTTCGGCTCTTTTTCGGGATTTCGCTCCCTTTTCGGCTTCGGCATCCTCTTGGGCTTCGGCTCCCCCTTCGGGCTTCGTAGGTTAAAGCTCTCCGGCTTCGGCATCCTCTTGGGCTTCGGCTCCCCCTTCGGGCTTCGTAGGTTAAAGCTCATCAGTTATCTCAAGGTTTCCAACTTCCAAGTTTCAAAAGTTCCAATTTCAGGACTCTGCTCTCCGATTTCAAGATCCAACCTCAAGCTTATTTCTTAGTCCCCAGCTTGAGTTTGAGGGGGGGTGTTAAGGAATGTTAAGGAATATTATTATGGAAATCTATATTATGGAATCAATCTCAAAAATAGAATTTCTACTATCTTTAGGATTCATGATTTTATTATATTTCCCTATTAGATGAAGATTTCCTATATTCATTATTATTGTTCATAGCTATATGATTCCTTTTCTATTTTGGTTTTCTATGTAGCCTATATATATATATATATAGACCTTTAACATTGTAAATTCATATAAAGTGAATTCAATACTTTCTTTCATTACCTAACAGATTCGCACTTTCATTAACCTTTGACAGAGTTAATAGTTCATGAGTCCGGTGAAGTTGGTCAAACTTTAGAATATATAGTAAAGCAAAATTTGACTAAAAGAAATAGGATTAATGTTCATACACTTAAGAGTTTGTATTTATTAATAATAAATTATGGGAAATGCGGACAATTTAGTAAATTTATATAAAATTAAATCTTATAAAATGGAAATGAGAAACATATGAGGATGATCCATTTCATGCGATATATCATGATATGCCTTTTGGCATAATGCCATATATGACATCTAATGAATATTATTTGATTTGAGCAAATGTGATATACGTCCCAAAAAAAAAAATTTGAGTTGATACAAAATTATAGGGTACCCATATGTGAGGACGGAATTCGAACTTTATATTTCTTATAGAGAGTTAGGGTTTTAATGAAACACACAATTCGATAAATTTTCAATGTTCGATTAATCACTCGTCTAGGGCCTTCCTCACGGTCAAGTCCTGCCAACCAAACTACGAATTCTCATTTCTTTGACCGATCTGTTTCGAAAGGGTAGCTCCAAGGGGAGGCGAAACAAGATATGAATCTCTCAATTATGAATCTAAATTCACTGAAAATGACTCTTTCTAATTTAGTGATGTCGTCATCATTTATAAACTCATATATCCCCATATATTTCTCAAGCAATATGGGATCTCAAAAAAAAAATCAATTTTTGGCTGTTGAAGGGACCAATTTAACCCAACCCAAAACCAAAGCTATTTGATTTTGAAATTTAGATCCAATATTGAGCTGAATTATATTAAATATTTTATAATTTTATGTCACATGTATAAGGGTTGTTTCATCTAATTAATTACGTAGTTCCATTTATAATTTATCATTCTCACATTTGACTTCAATAAGTCAAGTCTTTTCTACAATAGTTAACATCCGATGTTACACACCAAGTAATAAAATGATTTTATTACTTAGGATTGTAGGAAAGATATTCTATCAAATAGAATACAATATTCTATTAAACAGAATAAACGATAAATTTTTACTTATACCTCCGAGGTGTAAGTAATTTCCATTATATAACTATTATATAAAAGAAAGATTCAAATCTCAAACTTTTCAAGATTCAGATTTTCTACTAATACATATCATATATGTAACTGTAGAAATTAATGGAACCTAAATTAAAAGGATGATCTAGTGTTACTGGAGCATATCCCCAAGGGTATTGAAACTAATTCAGTAATATTCAATATCAAACGAATCAAATTATATAAGATTCGACTGCTCCCACTACTCAATTCCATCAAGATGGAATTGTGGAAGAATAATATTGAATATGAATCATATTCACTGAATAACCTTAGAACTAATTGCTTTAAATTCATATGTTTGATCGTATCAAAGATCTTTGAACAGTTCAAAGACATGTAATGAATTTTAAGGATAGAGTTCTCAAAAAACTTCAGATTGAATATCTTTGAACCAGTCAAAAAATGCTCAATTTGTGTTTCATCAGAACGGATTGAAAGTTCTTGATACTTTCAAGACGTTCAATATATGTTCCTTCAGAAAAACGTAACTAAGTTATGACAATTCACAAACTAAGTTACGAAGTAAAGAAAACTACCTTAAGCAATTACAATTCATTAAACTACATACATCTTATGTATCAGTTAAATAAATCTGGTGGTCCAATAACAATCATTGGTTAAACGAGATCTTAATCACCTTCTTGAACACAATATTTATTAAATGGATAAGGATGTGTGGTGTGATCTCGTATCAAACCATCATTTACCATACGGAATAAGCATCTAATGCTTAAGTGATTAAACTCATAAAGCACAGTTCTAAATTATTTACTTTTACCGAATAATTTTTCTTAATGTTTATCTTTACGTCAATGACACTACTAGTTATGTTTAAAATATATAACAATTTTTATAAAGAACAAGTAACTATCCAATAGTTGCAAGTTCCGATATCAAATATCAAAACAATCGTTAACTAATATTTTAAATAACTAGACGGGAGATCTGGTATCCAATACCTATAGTTGTAGTATTGTGAAAATCAATATTTTCTATACACAACTATACGCATCTCCTTTCTTTAGCTTTACTATTTGCATTCAACTATTCACAACAATTGCAAATAACTGATTAACAAATTGTGTCAGACATATTGCCCCTAAAGGTCATTAAAGCTAAGAAACGTCATTACTGAATAAACAAATACCTAATGGGGCTTTCTTAATGCCAGTCAAGAATCTCGAGACACGAACTAATTCAAGTCAATTCTTACTGCATAAGAAAATATTCTCTCTAAAGTATTATATCCTAAAAGGGATATATATCTAGATTATTTGTCATGACTTAGAAACTAAGTCACTAACCATCTTGATTTTTCAAGAAAATCGGAACAACAGTTCCCGATGGTTTAGACCAATCTAATAATATCCTAGTCTAATAGTATCTAGAACCTATTCTAGAATAACTGCAACCAAGAGTCAAGTCAGATAACATATTAAAATATGTGTGCAGTAAATAAAAGTTCAATTATATATAAACTATAGAATAAGGAAACAAACAAGCGGCAATTTCCATAATAATACACACTGCCTAAGTTATGGAATTTTTAAACTTAGCAGTGTCTCCCATTATTTTACGTAATACCGTAATCCCCAAAGGAAAAAGAGAATTCAATAATTAAATTGAATTCCATAATGGGAAGTGGACCCCATGAATATATTTCGACTCACAGCAGAGGCACGGTCTCGCCTACGTATATTCATCAGGTAGACAACTCATTGTCAATCACTCAATAGTGACTCATGGGTTTCTGGTCCTGGTCGTTTCTCGTTGTGACTGCTAAGGCAGGCCCACAAGGAGACGTACCAATGTTAAACTCGTCAATGATAAACTCAAGCTACTTACGTAACCCTGACAGTTAGGGCACGTTCAGGATTGTGCTTTCGCTTGAATTTATCTAGTATCTGACATACATCCGGTATAAATAAATCTCTATCGGCTACACCCTCACAGCAGAGGCACGGTCTCGGATGTAGTCACGGAAAATATTCATAAACCGTATTGACAAGACAGACCATGTAATATGCATCAAATACATAAAACCTTATTATTTAGGGATTTTCCGCAAAAGATTCTTTTAATTTATTTAATCAAATTAATTAAATACATGCATGCAACAAGTAAAGAATAAATTAAACATTGAATTTAAAAGGTATAATCATATTAGGGTGGCCAGAATCAGACTCGCTCTGATACCATTTTGTTGGGGTTTTAAGGGAGAATATCGGTAACGCAGCGAAAACGCGGAAAATCAAAATTATTCGATTTCAAAATTTTTCTCGAATCAATTAAATAAAATTATTTATTTAATTATCCAATTATCAAATTATGAAAAATTACACAAGAGATCAAATTTCTTGGTAATTACCGAATTACCCCAAAACTTTATAAATTGATTATTTTAGCCCAAAAATTATCAAATATAATTTTGGATGATTCTAAATCATTTCTAAAATATTTTTCAACACATCTAAGGCATCAAAATTATATTTAACACAAATTCCCAATTTTTGAGTAATTGCCGTGAGCACCCCAATTTTTCAAGTAATTGCATTTTGGTCCTTTTTGTTCAAAACATGCCAAGATCAAATCCAACCAACCCAAAAATTTACATGCATCATATTCATACCATTATACATCACATATATGAAAAGCCCTAAATTTGGAGTTGTTTATGAACCCTAATTTTTCAATTTCATCAAATTGTCCAATTTCACCAAATTTACAAAATCCAACACTTTAATCCATTCAATACTTCACCAATCTAGCCTCACCACTTTGAAACAACTCTAGAAAAATTCTAGGTCACCAAGGAGTGGCTTACTAACTCTAGAATGACAACTTTGATTTTCAAAGAATCAAAAGTAAGCTTTAAAACAAGTTTAAGCTCACTTACATGCATCAATCTTTCACACAAGTTCTCAACCAAATAAACACAAACTATAATAGAAGAAAGAACATCAAAGCAACACAAAATGATGCCAAGCATGTTAGAAATAATTTCCATGTTGAAAGCTTTAAAGAAAGACTTACAAAATCCAAGTTTTCAAGTCTTTTCTCCTTTGGCCTTCAAGCTTTTCTCTCAACTTTCTTTTATGTTTATTTTGTGTATTTGAACTTCTTAAACCCTAAAAATGAAACAAAACAATATATACCTCCTCCAAAATGAGCCTTGGCCGAAATTTAGGGAGAAATAAATAAAATATCTAGATATTTTGCTTTTGTTTCATTTAAAGGTTTATCAACTTGTTTTGCTTTTATCATTACACTTTAATGATTCCAAACAAGTCAACAATGGCAACTTAAAAAATATAACACTTATATTTAATAAGGTCATGGACGAAAATTACAAAAGAAAAAAGAAATAGATATTTTCATTTTAAACAATTTAATCAAATATCTAAATAAGTCAAAACCATTTTAACAACCTTTTCCTTTAAGTATAAAGTCAACAATTTACACTTATAATCATTTCCTAAATTTATCATTTGTTAAGATATTTATATTTTAATTATATTAATTATTTAACAATTAAATAATTAATCAATCAATTAAATAAAAATATCTCAAATATATGTATTATATTTACTTTAAATATCTCAAATACATATAAATGATATATGTCAAATACCTTTATTTGATAATTCATTAATGTGTATTTAATAATATCATATATTAAATACAAATACACATTAATTAGGAAATGACGGTTCGGCCCGTTTGCATGTATTTTTCGTTTAACGTTTAAACGATTTATAAATAATCATCATTATTCATAAAAGTCGCCATAGTGCTCTACGAGTATATTTCATTAGTGGGACTCGCTAAATTCAGGTATATCCGTCACAAAATCCAATTTCGTGTCCATAATTTACCCACCCGTAAATCGTGACGACCATGGATAAACTAGCTGAATCATACAGGTTGAGGTCATTGCATACATATAATCTCTTCGTCACAGGTATCCGGATAATACCAGAGATATAGATGTAAATGTCAAATCTCTATAGGTATTATCTCGTCGACGTATCTATTAGCAATCTCTAAATAACACTCGGAACTTATATATTGTGACCACAGATTTAACAGATTGCTAATCACATATGGACTATCTATGCTATGTACACAGAACTGACGGATCCTATCTTGACACACATAGGATATCCTGAGGATCGGTCCACACCCAACGAACATGCGGAGGTCTGATCTAAATAGATCGGTGATGTGACTGCCATCTAAGTATGGAGGATGTCTCATACATCCACAGTGGTATCTCAAGTCGAATGACCATTATACTACTCAACCCGAGAAGATTCTTATTGACGTTGGTTTACCATCCATTAAGAATCTTCAGTGAGTCGTTCAGTGTTTATCCACTATAAACACCTACACGTCTATACGAGTCTCCCCAGACTCATGGTTCATTGGGATAAACCATCAGACCAAGTCTCGATATACGACATGTACTGGTCTCAACGGATTTGACTAACCGACCCGTGTTAGTAAATCTTGACCAGGAACTATGTTTGATAATATACATTTAGCAGTGACACTTCCCAATGTCAATTACAAACTAACTTTGTAACTGTGTACTACATTATATATTATCAGGCCTTTGTCTAATATATACATATCACTAAACCACATTTAGTTTCAATTTAATAGTAATTAGATCGAATACGTATATAAAAACAAGAGGTGTAACTACTAATTAAGTAATATTATGGAAAAACGGGATTGATGAGCGGAAAATATATCAATATTTACCGCCCTTTTTATTTAATATTTTATTTAGTTTCTCGTGTTTGATGAAAATTTTGATGTGTTTTATATTATTTTGCAGATAAAATAATATTGGGACACAATGAAATCATTTAGGACGAAATATGGGTCAAA